>CAMZMU010000073.1:50657635-50770425 GCA_947311845.1 Poa pratensis | reverse complement strand
GGGGTTTTGAGCTATCACACGACAAAACAGGGTATTTGGTGGAGCTTGGTTGGAAGACCTAACAACACCAACGTACAAATCCTATTTGCTGTTTGTGATGATATCGAAAACACACCTAGGAAACTCACACAAATATGGAGACAAATGTGGCAATGCAAATATATGGATGGAAATTTTGCAATGCACTCGAAAGACACTAGCAATAGCTCAATGAAAAACAGGCACAAGATTGCTCAATTTACTAGTGCAAACAGCAATATAATCAGCTCCCAAAACTTCAGTAGCTATAATCAACTTTCAGGCCTCTTTTTTCTTTTTTTTCTTTTTTTTCTTTTTTTTAATTTTCCACTCTTTTTTATACTTTCTCACGACTGCTACAGTAACAGTAAAATTGTTTTTCCACTCTTTTTCACAGTAGCACTTCTCTCTCGGCCACAAATTGAGCACAAATGTTGCACCGCGGAGCAAAAAATTTTCAGAAACACAACGCCGTGCAACGAAACCTATTGAGCAGCCTGTGAGCAAGAAAAATAGCTAGTCTTGTAGGTAAGCTCCTAAATATATGTGTAGATAGGCTGTGTCTAAATCTCTCAAAGATACGGATTGGAGACCGAGAGAAATTGGCAAGAAAAACGGACAGAGGACTAGGTGGATTCGGACTCGCGGCAGCGTTTTCACGCTTTTTGAGCCGTGGTAGAGGTGCACTTCGAATCCAACTAGAACACCGATGACAGCACTTTGGTTCGATTTTGTGTCGAGCTCGGCAGGGAATAGGAATCCGACTATAGCTAGGGATCACGGCAGGAAAACCACCCCAACTCGGATTTGCACTAGAAAACAGCCCGGATTGGAACCAAAACCAACTCGGGTAGGGAATTTTTTTGTGGGATTTTCGGTATAGACTCGACTAGAAAAAACAGTAACAACTCGAAAACAACTAGAACCCTAACGCTAAACCTAAACACGAAGACACAAAAAGAAAAAGGCAACGCAAAGACCAACACAAACAGCAACTAGTAGATGCAAATTGGGCTGATCTAAGGCTATGGCAATATCTAGACCTAACATTTTTTTGTATGGCTTTTTCTGGATAGGAATAAAAACACTCAAATAACTAGGGTATGGAAAATTCTCACCGAGTAAACCTGTGAATCTGATACCAAGATGATAAGGGGTGTCCCGATCTTCTCAGTGAGATGTGACGAAATTGCTGGATGGATGGATTGGATAACTCTTGTCTCGCTGAAAACTCTCCTGGCCGATCCCTGTTGCCAATGCAACAGCTTGCAACCTGATAAGGGCGGCCCGATCTTCTCAGTGAGTCGATGGTGGAATTGGTGGATGATGTAGATAACTCGCGGATGCTCTCGAACTCTCCGGCTGTTCCCCCGTTGCCAATGCAACAGCTTTTCAACCCAATGGATATTCGCAACACCACACGCTGGTGCAACGTAGCCGCCGACCACGAAGCGGTTTTGCAATCTGCTAATTCCCAATGGAACAACAGATCACACTCAAACTTTGGTAGCAAACTCTCCAGATCGCAACAAAGTGGAGAGGGGAATTCCTGATCGCAGCAAAGAGGAACTCGATTTCAGATGAATGCTTAAAGCAAGTTCAATCTAGGGTTTTGTTTAAACGTGGTCTAACCTTCTCAACTCGCAGGTTGGAGGTATTTATGAGGAGGGGGGGTGCGGCCACAGCAGCCAATGCGCCCCACAACTAAAGCAACTCGGTTTGGACTCAAAGTATGGACTCAACTTGATACAAACCGACCCATGTTGGGTTCGGCCTAAAAAGGACACGCAGGTCCAGAAAACGACTCGTGACTTGTTTCTATCACCACGCCCTGTACGAGTAGAACCGGTGCATGGGGCCGGACCCATTGGAAAGCTCTTGGAATTTCCTCTTCAGAAAGTGCTTATTTGCATTATTTGGAATCCGTATGAATAAACCACGTCCGTTTCAAATTCGGGACTTCTGGCAGTCCGAACCGCAAATCTTGTCCTTGATGGCTCCACTTCCTCCCTCGCCTCCCTCGTGCTTGCCATCCTCATCAACGCGCTCCATTGCTCCTCCAATGCTTGTGTTATCAACAAACCTGATCATACATAAGTGCATAGATTTAGGTAGTATAAAATTCTCATTAAAACAAACATCATTTTCAACTAAGAGTGAGTTCACCTGTTGCTCAAGTAACTTTGCACGAGCTCTTGTCATTGGACCAATCCACACTTCATTGGGCTTGTCTTGAGCAGCAGCATCATCAATAGGAAAAGATGGTAAAGGACTAGGGATGTCCTCATCATCCTCCCCCCCTTGAAAAGGCGTCGACCTCGACGCGTCAAGGTCATCTCCAGGATATGGCGTCAAATCAGCAACATTGAAAGAATTACTCACGCCAAACTCATCCGCAGGAAGATCAATCTTATATGCATTATCATTGATTTTTGCAAGCACTTTATATGGACCAGCACCACGTGGCATCAACTTGGACTTGCGCAGATTGGGGAACCTATCCTTGCGGAAGTGTACCCACACCATATCACCGGCTGGAATAACACCTCCTTGCGCTTCTTGTTAACCCGCTCAGCTGTATGCTTGCCCTTCTTCTCAATTGCTTCCTTTGTCTTCTCATGTATCTTCTTCACAAAATCTGCACGCTTCGATGCCTCCATGTTGACTCGCTCTTGTATAGGAAGCGGCAACAAATCAAGTGGAGTAATGGGTTTGAATCCATACACCACCTCAAACGGACATAGCTGTGTGGTAGAATGCACCGCCCTGTTATAAGCAAACTCCACATGCGGCAAACAGTCTTCCCACTCACGCAGATTTCTCTTGATCATGGTTCGCAACAATGTTGAGAGTGTGCGATTCACCACCTCCGTTTGACCATCAGTTTGGGGGTGACAAGTAGTACTGAACAGCAACTTCGTTCCCAGCTTCCCCCACAATGTTTCCAAAAGTAGCTCATGAACTTCACATCACGATCAGAAACAATAGTCTTCGGTACTCCATGTAGGCGCACGATGTCCCTGAAAAACAGATTAGCAATATGCGACGCATCGTCGCTTTTGTGGCAGGCAATAAAATGTGACATCTTAGAAAATCTGTCCACTACCACAAAAATCAAATCATGTCCTCTCTTTGTTCTAGGCAATCCTAATACAAAATCCATGCTAATATCTTCCCATGGAGATGTAGGTGCAGGAAGAGGAGTATACAAACCATGAGGCTTCAGTTTGGACTTTGCCTTGTTGCAAGTGAGGCAACGCTTCACAAACCTGTCCACATCACGCCTCATGCGTGGCCAATAAAAGTGATCAGCCAACATCAGCAACGTCTTCTCACGTCCAAAGTGTCCCATCAAACCACCATGGGATTCCTGCAACAACAGCAAACGCACGGACGTCGGGCACACATAACTTATTAGCTCTAAACAAGTATCCATCATGCATATGGTATTTTTCCCAAGCTTTCACATCAGAACACTTAGCAAAAGCCATGGAAAAATCAGTATCATTAGCATATAAATCACGCAAACTCTCTAAACCAGGAACTTGAACATCTAAGTGTGTCAAAAGCATGCTTTTCCTAGAGAGTGCATCAGCAACCACGTTCTCTTTGCCTTTCTTATACTTAATAATGTACGGGAAGGATTCAATGAACTCAACCCATTTAGCATGACGTTTATTCAAGTTAGATTGGCACTTCAGATATTTCAAAGCTTCATGATCAGAATGTATGATAAATTCCTTTGGCCACAAATAATGTTGCCAAACCTCAAGAACACGAACAAGAGCATACAATTCTTTATCATAAACAGGATAGTTCAATTGTGCACCATTCAGTTTTTCAGAAAAATATGCAATTGGTTTACCCTCTTGCATCAACACACCTCCTATTCCAATGCCACTAGCATCACATTCAATATCAAATTGCTTATTGAAATTAGGAAGCATAAGCAAAGGTGCAGAAATCAAACAATGTTTCAATTCATCAAATGCAGCATCTTGGGCACGCCCCAAACAAAAGCAACACCTTTCTTAGTAAGATCATTCAAGGCTGCAGCAATAGTACTAAAATCTCGCACAAAACGTCGATAAAAACCAGCAAGACCAATTGACTCAGATTCATGGGGGTAGGCCAATTTTTAATAGCTTCAATTTTAGATTCATCTACCTCGACCCCATGCTTAGAAACAACAAATCCTTGAAATATGACCTTGTCTTTGCAAAACGTGCATTTCTCAAGATTACCATAGAGCTTATTATCACGCAGCACTTGCAAAACTTGTCGAATATGATCAATATGTTCAGTTTCGTTGTGGCTATAAATTAATATGTCATCAAAATATACTACCACAAATTTACCAATGAAATGCCTCAAAACATGATTCATCAATCTCATGAAAGTACTAGGTGCATTAGTTAAACCAAAGGGCATCACTAACCACTCATATAAACCGAATTTTGTTTTGAAAGCAGTTTTCCATTCGTCTCCTTCTTTCATCCTAATTTGATGATAACCACTACGCAAATCAATTTTAGAGAAAATAACAGCACCACTTAATTCATCTAACATGTCATCCAAACGTGGAATGGGGTGTCTATAACGAATAGTGATGTTATTAATAGCTCTACAATCTACACACATGCGCCATGTACCATCTTTCTTAGGGACCAAAATAACAGGAACAGCACAAGGACTTAAGCTCACACGAATATACCCTTTGTCAAGAAGCACTTGTACTTGTCGATGTATCTCCTTTGTCTCATCGGGGTTGGTCCTGTAGGGAGCTCGGTTGGGAAGTGTAGCTCCTGGGATCAAGTCAATTTGATGCTCAATACCCCGCAATTGATGAGGACATCCCACATGTTGATACAACCGTTGCACCTACAGCCACAATACAAGGACCTCTCACACGAGCTCGTGCACGGCAACTTAATTATCAGGTACTTTCGTTTCTTGGAATCAATCCTCACATACATGAACATATGATGCTGCCTAAATCGGATGTGTTTGTCACACTTAGGAATGATGGTCCTAGCATGGATGAGAGGGACAAACAATGGAGCCGGATCACGCATGGAGAGGATGGCAGCAAGCATGGGAGGATTGAAGATGACGCCACAACTGGAGATTTCAAAACATCGAAGCCACCATAATAAGAGGAGAAGACTTGGATGAAATATAGAGTTTCCCACTTCATAATTTCGTCCATATATTCATATGGTGCTGCGTCACCTTTTAGTTATGGGCCAGGCCCATGTATTTTCGTCCAAATTAAGTACGTGAACAATTAGAGTCCGTATAAGTGGAAGGAAACCGACTTAGGGTGGAATTCGACCTCCTTTTCCAAGGCTGGCCGAATCCCCCTCTATCCCTCCATATATACCTCCGTTAGGTCATCGTTTAGACTCGGATTTTGTTTAGTTTAAGACTTAGCCATTGCTATTCTTCGCCATAGGCAACAGTGTCGGTTCATACCTCTTGTACTATGCACTTGAAGAATCCCATCTATAAAGCTTTCATCTTTATTCCGCAATATCTTGAATGCAACAATAATTCTTGCTGGTTCTTCGATTGCCTGCAGGAATTGATCTACGGATCAGGTTGATCTAGCCCCGGCGAGATCAATAGCCTCGGAAGTTGGTGTAGCGATTGCTAAGGCGCAACGTCCCGCACGTTTGTAGTCGGATCGTCAACGTCGACCTGCACCCAAATCGAGAGTTATCCATCTCATCGAAAGATCGGGCACCTTTACCCTATCAAGTGGTATCAGATTTTAGGTTTCTCGGTGAGATCTTACAGTTTTCCTAGTGTAGATTGCATCTGTTCTGTCCTACAGTCCTCGAAAAAGCCAAAAAAAAAATATTAGGGTAGATCTTGTCCCAGAAACAATTCGAGCCTTTGCACCTTTTCTTTTCAGTTTTTGCATTGTTGAGTTTGTGTCTGCATCGTCGTGTCGAGTGCTGGTCGTAACGTCTTGATCTTTAGAGTTTCGAGTTCTGTTCATTCGGCTTGCCGCCGCCGCACCGCCACCACCAAACCCTAGCCGCCCACCATATTTTCCGCATCACCCCGAACCACCACCACCATCTATACCGCCGCCACACCACCTTCACCGACTTGGATTAGGGTTTGTTCTCCGTTCTGATAGTTAAAAAAAAAGAGCAAAAAAAAATTCGAAAAAAAAAGTCAATCCGCATCCAAGTCGGGTTGACCACGATTTCTACTAGTCCAGTCCGAATTTAGTCCGAATTGGTCAGTTTTGGACAGCAAAATTTGAACGGCCATAACTTTTGCATACGAACTCCGTTTTCGACGTTCGACCACTCAAAATTCTCAGAAAAAAGTTCCGCATCGAACCCCAACTACGACGTCGTTGATTGCCCAAAAAATCTCTCAGAATTGCCAAAAGAGTTCGGGAAGGTCGAGTTTTTGGCCTTTTAGTAAAAATAGTCGGAAATTTTCTGCGATCTTCACGTATATCTTGCTGTTGAGCTATCGTTTTGTGCTTCTTGTGGCCGCGCCTTGACTCGTTGGTGTTCTAGGCTCGCGTCTCTAGTTGGGTCTAGCCTACGGCCAGTACGGTACCGTCGTTGAGCATTTATTCAACTTGTTGCACTGCTGTTTTGAATTGTTGCTACAGATATTACAGCCTCCTACAGCTCCACATATTCCTACACCGTGCGTTGACGCCACCTGGTAATCGCTATTCTCAATCTTCGTGACGTTTGGTCCCCTCGGTTGCTAGGCACCACCTGCTGCAGGGTAAGAACGAGTAAGAATATTGGTTTGCTTGATTGATAGCGCGTTGATTCCACCACTTTCCTGTCACCCATACACCATATTTCTGTGCTTTTGAAGTACTAACCATGTCAGGTTCTCCGACTGCTGCCGACCTGGACAAGATGAGCAACGCGGAGCTCCACGGCCACTTCACGAGCATTGTCAGCGACCATATGCAAGACGTGGATAAACGTTTTGGTGAAACCATGGAGAAGATTGAGGGCCTCGACTCGTCTTTCACCGCCAAGCTCGACGAAAAGTTTCAAGAGTTGCTGCGCCGCCTTCCACCTGCTCCTAGGCACGCCGGCGCGCCAGCGAGTTCCTCTCCAGCCTGCGCAGACGTCTGCTGCGGGCGCTGCGGCTGCCGATGCGCGCCACGAGACGTATGACGGGGAGGACGAATACGAAGGCGAGAACGAGGCAGAGGATGAGGGCCTCCAACCGGCACTTGGACGTCCACGCGTCCATCCCCGCAACGCGCGCCTGCCTCTACGGCCGCTGGTACGTGACGATGACCATGTTGCAAAACTGAAGTTGCATGTTCCACCTTTTGATGGTCGTTATAATCCTGATGCGTACCTTTCTTGGGAATTAGAATTAGAACAACGTTTTTCGTGCTTAGATTATCCTGAGAGACGTGTTACGGCTGCTACTTGTGAGTTCACTAGTTTTGCTTCCATATGGTGGTCTGAATATTGTCGTTTGCATCATGATAATCCACCTACTACTTGGACTGATCTGAAACATGCTATGCGTACTCGCTTTGTTCCTCCATACTAGCAACGTGATTTGCTAAAGAAATTAACTAGACTTGAACAAGGTAAAAATTCGGTAGAAGAATACTATCAGGAATTACAAACTGGCATGATTGTTGTGGTATTGATACGGGCATGACGGAGGAGGTGAAGCCCAATTTCAGGACTCCACCAAGTTAGATGTATTCGTCGTGTGTTGCTATTTTAAATAATTAGAGTTTTTAATAATTATGAGTTTGGGCTTGGTTTGGGCCTGTCCAACCAAGTCAACGTAGGGCCCATTAGTGGGGGCGGTACTGTAGTGCGGTCCTGTAGCGCGGTACTGTAGCACCCCTCCATATAAGGCTAGGTGCTGCGAGTTAGAAGGGGTTCAGAAAATTAGGTTTAAACTACTACGTGTGTTTCTTGGTGAAGCATCCCTCCGGGGACGGCGATGCCGTTTATCAGTTTGTAATAAAGATTGCTGCGGAGGTTCTTGTGTTCATCAAGGATTGTCGTACTTTGGTTGGAGGTGTGGTGATCTTCATCACGTTGCTGGCTGGATTCGTTCCTCTTCTCCAGGTTTGCGTTCATCGTGTATTTGGGAGAATTATTACCTTGGTTGTCTCGCTGTGAAAGATCGGGCAAAACTCTAGGATCGACGTGGTTGATCCTTATCATGTGGTATCAGATTTCTGGGTTGCTCACAGTGAGGTTGTGTTGATCGATCTCATCTAGATCGGTTGACTGGAGGAGTTTGATTGGAGGCTCTTGTCCAGATTGATTTGCTTGGAGGAGATCGTGCATTGAGGCTGCAGATTGCTGTTGCGTTTGTGTAGATTGGTTTCCGGTTAGAACGATTTGTGTGAGGCTGCTAGAGGATTCAAGGAAGGAAGGAAAACGTGCTGCAGATTCGCGATCTACTGTAACTACAGTACCGCGATCTGATCGCATCTGCTGAGGAGCAGCGTGACTTGCGATCTACTGTAGCTACAGTACGCGATCGGGAGACGCTACAGTACCGCGATCGGGAGGTGCTGGTACGTACGTTAGTTGGTTTCCTTGGTACGTAGAGTCCATGCACTAAAAGAAAAGGCAAAGGAAAGAGATCAGAGAAGAGAAGGAAGGTGCAGATCGGGTACAAGGGAAGGAAAGATTCGTTGGTGATCTTTACGTGACAATTACTATCCGGATCGGTGCAATATTGGTTTAAAAAAAGGAAACCATGAAATTACTGTAGCAGCTACAGTCGCGATCGGGAGGCGCTACAGTAGCGCGATCGGGAGGTGCTGATCTGCTCGCTGCTATTATTCAGATATGGGTTTATCCTGACCTGTTCGTGTGCAGGCTCCAAAATATGAGGATGTATATAATGATTACACTACTATTGTGATAGGTTTGGCACTTGATTCCGCACCCATAGACTGGAGGTTAGAGAATTCAGCTACATATTCAGAATTTCAGATTTGGGAATCGATTATGGACAAGGTTTTGTAAGATGTCGTGAACTGAATAACACTTTTGTGGTGGACGTCTTAAACATGCTCTTGCTATCGTCTTGTGGATGAGACTGTGGCTGGCTAGTGGAATGATGAGAGGTCCGCGAAGGATATCACGGTGGAACATCTAGTTGGGAGACTCAAACAATTTCTGCGTACTAGATTTATGCAGCAGTCCACGGAGCTGGACAAGGTGATTATACCTGAAGAGGTTGAACCTTTGAGTGGGCTGAATATGCAACTCAAGAGGGTACATAATGATGCTTGCAACACAATTGACAAGGGTCAGCGTTGGAGTTTATTTCAGACTCAGTGCATGAAAAAGCAAGGCCAGAAGCTCATGATTGATGGTGGTAGCTGTACTAATGGCATAAGCAAGGCAATGGTGGCGCATTGGGATTGTCCACATGGCGTATTTCTGAACCTTAGCATATACAGTGTTGAATAGCTGCGGTATGCTGAAGGTTACCCATAAGGTTGTGTGCCATTTACAGTTGGTGATTATGTTGATGAGGTAAGTGTGATGTGTTGCCATTGGAGGTGTGTGGGCTGTTACTTGGTCGTCCATGGCAGTTGATCGCAATGTGAACCATGCCGGAGAGCAAATACATTTCTTTTGTGCATGATGGTAAGCAGCGGACTTTGAGGCCTATGAGCGATGATCAAATCAAGTCTGATGTGGTGCTGGTGATCCAGAAGGAGAGGTTGCGCAAGGCTAAACCGCCTAGGTTAGCTAAGCTGCAGCATGAGGAGCATGATGCGCAGAGCGTTACTGTTGATATGACTTCAGCTATGCCTGTAGATGACAAGCCAGTCCTTGCTAGTGACACGCCAGTTGAAGTACAGCCTCTTATGATGAGAGGAAGGATTATTGCAGCATGTGCTATACAGCCAGTTTGTGTGACGCAGGTGTTCAGACTGATGAGAGTTGTGCTGATCATGTCTCGGTGCATAGGGAGCCGTGGGTGGATGGTCGTCGCAGTTATATGAGCACACCTGTGAGGCATTTTGCTGGAGCAGCAGTGCGTATGCACACAGGCAAAGATGGACGTGTTCGTCACTTTGTCGACCAGGCATTACTCATTTTGCAGGGGCGTGCAAAGCAGGTTCAGTTCAGCGATACAAGGTTCCAGCAAGATTTGAGAAGAAGAAGTTGGTGGCGCCTCAGTCCAAGTTCATGTGTGAGGCGAAAAGAGGTGCAGGCACTTAGAGTTGTATCCAGTCGAGCAGGCCAAGAGGGAGGATGATAAGGATCAACCCCGTCGATCCTAGAGTTTTGCCCGATATTTCACAGCGAGACAACCAAGTAATAATCCTTCCAACAACACCAATGGCGTCACTGAAGGTGGGGAAATAAATTCCAGCAAGCAACGTGAAGATACAACACGCCTCAAACCTGAGCTCGACAATCCTTGAAGAACACAAGAACCTTCGCAGCAAACTATATTGGATAATTCGGCAGCCGTCCCCGGAGGGATGATACAACCCTAAACTCAACGAGCTAGTTTTAACCAATTTTTCTGAACCCCTTCTAACTCGCAGCCCTAGCCTTATAGGAGGAGAGGGGGCTACAGTACCGCGCTACAGTACCGTGCTACAGGACCGCGCTCCTACAGTACTGCCCTACCTTGACTTGGTTGGACAGGCCCAAACCAAGCCCAAACTCATAATTATTAAAAACTCTAATTATTAAAATAGCAACACGACTAATACATCTAGCTTGGTGGAGTCCTGAAATTGGGCTTCACCTCCTCTGTCCTGCCCATATCAAGATAATTCGTGACCTTTCCATGGGTATGCGCACAGCCCCCGGTTCGTCTCCTACAGGCCGTGTGGTGTCTAAGACAAATCAACGATCGTTTCTGGACTGCAGGCAGCGATCGAACCAAGCTGCCTTGTTTTTTTTCTTTTTCGTGGTACTGTAGCTACAGTAGATCGCGAATTTGCCAATCTGCACGTATCTTCCTTTTCTCTTGCGTTGAATACCCCTAGCAGCCTCCACACAAATCATCTAACCAGAAACCAATCTGCACACACAACAGCAGTCTGCAGCCTCAATACACGATCTCCTCCAAGCAAATCAATCTGCAAGAGCCTCCAATCAAATTTCCCAGTCAACCGATCAGATGATCGATCAACACAACCTCACTGTGAGTAACCCAGAAATCTGATACCACATGATAAGGATCAACCCCGTCGATCCTAGAGTTTTGCCCGATCTTCACAGCGAGAAACCAAGGTAATAATTCTTCCAACAACACCAATGGCGTCACTGAAGGTGGGGAATAAATTCCAGCAAGCAACGTGAAGATAACAACACGCCTCAAACCCTGAGCTCGACAATCCTTGAAGAACACAAGAACCTTCGCAGCAAACTATATTGGATAATTCGGCAGCGCCGTCCCGGAGGGATGATACAACCCTAAAACTCAACGAGCTAGTTTTTAACCTATTTTTCTGAACCCCTTCTAACTCGCAGCCCCTAGCCTTATATGGAGGAGAGGGGGCTACAGTACCGCACTACAGTACCGTGGTACAGTACTGCCCTACCTTGACTTGGTTGGACAGGCCCAAACCAAGCCCAAACTCATAATTATTAAAAACTCTAATTATTTAAAATAGCAACACACGACTAATACATCTAGCTTGGTGGAGTCCTGAAATTGGGCTTCACCTCCTCTGTCCTGCCCATATCAGAGGATGTGGTGAGGTAGGCAGGCAAGACTTGAAGATGGCGACGCGAGCGTGATGCTGTTGTTCATATCACGCCACCTTTTCAGGCAGACCCTCACGCGTTGGGGACAACGCTTCTTGAAGGGGGGAGGATGATACGGGCACGACGGAGGAGGTGAAGCCCAATTTCAGGACTCCACCAAGCTAGATGTTTTAGTGTGTGTTGCTATTTTAAATAATTAGAGTTTTTAATAATTATGAGTTTGGGCTTGGTTTGGGCTGTCCAACCAAGTCAAGGTAGGGTCCACTAGTAGGGCGGTACTGTAGCGTGGTCCTGTAGCGAGGTACTGTAGCACCCCTTCCCTCCATATAAGGCTAGGGGCTGCGAGTTAGAAGGGGTTCAAAAAATTAGGTTAAAAACTATCTCGTATTCGAGGTGTACATCCCTCCGGGGAAACGGCGCTGCCGTGTTATCCAATAAAGATTATCGAGCTCAGGTTTGAGGCGTGTTGTTCATCTCCATGTTGCTTGCTGGATTTATTCCCCCCTTCAGGTGACGCCATTGGTGTTGTTGGAAGGATTTATCATTCGGGTTACTCGCTGTGAAAAATTGGGACAAAATCATAGGATCATTGGGTTGATCCTTATCAATAAAAGTAGAAGTGCATTGGAAAGACCAAATGGCATGACGAGCCACTCATAAAGACCAAGCTTAGTTTTAAATGCGGTCTTCCATTCATCACCTTCACACATTCTTATTTGGTGATATCCACTTTTAAGATCAATTTTGGAGAATATAGCGGAACCACAAAGCTCATCAAGCATGTCATCAAGTCGAGGGATAGGATGGCGATACCGAACGGTGATGGCGTTGATGATGGGGCGACAATCCATGCAAAGGCGAAGAGTGTTGTCGTGCTTGGGTACCAAGATGACGGGCACGGCACGGACTCAAGCTCTCGCGGATATGTCCCATGGCAAGAAGTTCTTGTATTTGCCGCTCGATCTCCTTTGTTCTTCGGGGTTGGTGCGGTAAGGAGCGCGGTTTGGTAGCGGTGCGCCGGGAACAAGGTCGATGCGGTGCTCGATTCCGCGTAGAGGAGGTAGTCCCGGTGGCACTTCTTGAGGGAAGACATCTTCAAAGTCCTTCAAAAGAGACAAAAAAGAAGGAGGAAGGTTTGTGAAGTGTTAGTCATAGAAACTTCACCCTTGCATATGAGCACATAGTGGAGGGTGGATGGGTTCTCTCTCAACTCCCTCATCTCTCTTTGTGGCAAATAGTGTAAGTTTTGTGGGAACTCTCTTTGAAGTGTCACACTCATTTGGCTTGTGGCTCTCACTCACTTTATGGTGGGTCTCTCGCTCACCACTCATCTCACTGACGAACGATCTTGTTGTGCCCTTGCAATAGTCTTGGCGTTGTCGGCGATGACTTGACTTGGTGTCATGGGACGAAGGACGAAGGTCTTGTCGTTGTTCTTGAAGCTATAGTATAGTCCTTCATCATGCATAGCACCCTTGTCAAATTGCCATGGACGCCCAAGGAGTAAGTGACAAACGTTCATAGGCACAACATCACAATCAACCGTATCTTCATAGGCTCCAATCTTGAAGGACACTTGCACCATGTGTTGAATCTTGACGGCTCCGGTATCACTCAACCATTGCACATGGTAGGATGTGGGTGCTTCTTGAACTTCAAGTTGAGCTTATCACAAAGTTCTTGCTGCTAGGTTGTGGCAACTTCCACCATCTATGATGACCTTGATGGACTTTCCATTGATTCCCGCTTTGTTGAAACAAGTTGCATCTTTGGTCTTCTTCACTTGAACATTGGTGGTTAGAGCTCTTGCCACAACCAAGGAAGGGTTGTTGTCGCCATCACAATATATCTCACTTTCTTCTTCTTGAGCACTTTGCATTGTGGCGACCTTGTTCAAAGCATTGTACTCATCTTCACTCATAGATTCATACTCTCCCATGTCATTGATGATCATGACCTTCTTGTTGGTGCACTCAAAAGATTTGTGCCCTTGTCCGCCGCACTTGTAGCATTGCAAAGTCTTGTGCCGGACGAAGATCCTTGAGGCGCCTTGGGGAGGTACTTTCTTGAAAGGTTGAGGCGCTTGAGATGTGTGTAGAGACTCTTGGAGGACCTCGAGTGTTCGCTTGAGGAAGAGCTTGTGAAGGTGTAGGAGTTGACGAAGAAGGCTTGTTGGCGTAGAATGCCTTTGTCTTGAGGTATTTGAGCTCTTCAAGCACGTGGCGCTCGGCCTTGGAAGCTTGATGTACTAGCTCAACCAAAGAGGCATATGGTTGGAACTCCACGATCTTCTTGATTGGATAGTTGAGGCCATTCATGAAACGAGCCATGGATTGCTCTTCGTACTCGTTGACATTGGCTCTCATCATGGAGATTTCCATCTCCTTGTAGTACTCGTCAACCGACTTCAAACCTTGCTTCAACTCTTGCAACTTCTTGTATAAGTCTCTAGTGTAATGGCTTGGCACGAAGCGCTTGTACATTGTTTCTTTCATTTCAACCCAAGTGTCAATTGGTTGTTGGTGGTTAGCGACGCGAGCATCTTGTAGTTGTTCCCACCACAAGGGGCATACTCTTCAAACTCCATCGAGGCTAAGGCAACCTTCTTGTTGTCGGAGAAGCGTTACACGGAAGATCTTGTCAACCTTGAGTACCCATGAGAAGTAAGCTTCCGGATCACTTGTGCCGTAGAACTTGGGTATGTCAAAGCGGACGTTGGTCAAGTCATCATAGTCGTCACGATGGCCACCACGTGGGAATGCACGTCCACGTCTCCTTCGTTGAGTCCATCACCATTGTGTTGGCTTGACTCGTTATCACTTGACTCGGAACGTTGGTGTTGGTGACGATCATGAGGAAGCTCTTGACGAGGCGCATGTTGAGGAGGTAGCTCTTGTTGAGGAACGGGTTGTTCGTTATTGTTCGCATTGTCATGATTTTGATGACGTGGCCTTGGAGGATGACGAGGGTGACGTCCTTGTTCACCAAAGTCATTCGCACCCGGAACGCCATTGTCATTAGCCAATGGGTCATGACGATCACGTTGTTGCGGTGGTGGTGATGGTATGCGTTCACGACGTTCACATTTTGGTGAGGTTGTTCTTGATGCGCATTGGCATTGTTCGCGTGAAGATCATGTGGTTGTTCAACGTGAGGAGGTCGTTCATGGGCGTCGCGCCTTGGTCATGTTGACGTTCTTGTCGAGGTTCATGACGTCCATGACGTGCTTGTGTCGACCTTGAGGTGCTTCTTGTACGGCTTGAGTGTGAAGAAGCTCGTTGTCGCGCAAGGTTGTTGATAGCTTCGGTCAACCGCTCCATATTTGCTTCTTGAGCTGCATGCGGTCGTTGAAGGTGTTTCTTGATTTTGAAGACGGCGCTCGAAGCGTCCTAGGTTATCACGAAGAAAGTGTCGCATGCCAACAAGCTCCGATTGTGTGACATAGCCATGATCACCGCGAACTCCACCATGGATTTCCTCATCCGAGCTTGAGCTTCCGTTTGTACTTCCCCTAAACATTTTCTCAAGATCAAGTGAGATATGTGGTAAGAAAAACCAAGACAAACTATATCCCAAGTATAATGTGGCTTGAGAGGAGAGTATCCGGTTCTAACACCCAACACACACACTTATGAGGATAGGAAGGTATGAAGTGGCAAACGAAACAAGCAAACCGCGAAAGTATATTGTCAAAGGTAGAGAAAATCCACAATGATCAAATTACCAAAGAAACTCCAACCACAAAGTATCAAGAAACACACACAAAAGCGAATGATGGGGTTGGGCGACCAAAGGGCGAGCACTCGAAGTAGACAACCTAACGAAGACTACGTGCTCAAATGTCACCCAACACAAGAGGACGCTAGCTCAATTGCTTTTGTGGGCAACGGATTTGCACAAGAGTTACACACTCACTCTCACTTTGGCGGTTCAAGCTTTGTCGCAACCTACAAGAGATGATACTTGGCACCACTTGATTCTTTTCTTTTCTCTTTTTTTTTGACGATGATTCCTTCTCTTTTGCTAGTGCCAAGCTCTCTAAATACACACTCGCCAATACTTGAAGACAAACACTCAACACGTGCAATGCCTCGCAATATCACCGAGCTAGTCCAATAGGTTCAAGTTGCGCGAAAGGAAGAAGGGTCACAACGGATTCCGATGACGGGGAAATGCCGAGTCCTTGGTGCGTCTTTGCTTGGCGTTGATGACGCGTTTGCGGAAGCTTGTCGATGTTGTAGACGTTGCACACACCGGAAAGGACTCAAACAACAAGGGAATTGCCAAAACGAACCGAGGAATAAAGAGAAAAGAAAAAAATTCAGGCAAACCGGCCCTAGGGCGGCCTGGGCCTGCTGGGAGGGCCGGACGCTTCGGGTGGCAGGCCGGCCTGTGGCCCGGCCTGGGCCGGCTGGGAGGCCGGCTTCTCTGGATCTCGAAAATTCAAATTTCGGGCGGAAAAAACGACGCGAAAAACCTCGATTTCGTGGGAAATTGGCAAAATTAAGGCTAGGGAACGCAAACAAGGGTGGAGGGGTCCTAAAGCAACAGATCCATGGATCAAAACTACCAAAAACTCATCAAATCGAACGAATCGCCGAATCCCAAAATGGCATATTTTTGGTGGAAATTTTCGAATTTCTCAAAAAACGAAGAAAAATTTGGTGGATTTTGGTGGAAACACAAAACAAATCCGTGTCAACCTAGAGCTCTGATACCATATGATGTGGGTTGGTCCCGATTTTCACGGATTTGTGCGGAGGGAAAGATGAACACGAAGAACACGCGATGAACGAAGAACACAAAAGAGGGGAAAACAACCACAAGGGTAAATAGCAAGTAGCAACCCGGCAAGACTCGATTGGTAACAAATCCCCATGGGCAGCCCCCAATCCTCCTCTCCCAAGCACACCTTACTCTTAGGATTGTTTGTCCAATTGGTCAATCCAACCAATCCAATCTAGCCACTCACAGAGGGAAGATTAGCAAGTAATCGCAACTACAAGCGGAGCCTTGGTATCCACGCAGGGATCTTCTCCTCAAGAGGAGGCCTTGGTTCATCTCCACATGGGGAGGCCTTGATTCATCTCCTTAGGAGGAAAGAGACACTTTGAGAAGAAGGAGCAAGGCTCTACTTTAGTTCTCAAATCATAGTCTAACCCTAGATCTGGAGGGGATGGGTCTATTTATATTCTAAGTCACGAGTAGGTGAAAAGGTGGGAGATACAAGGCCACGCGGACCGTCAAGCGCGCAGGCTGAAGTCATCAGGGAAACCGGCCTGGAGGCCTGCCGAGGCTGGCGTGGAGGCCGGCCTGGGGGCCGGTTTGGGGGCCGGCTGGAGTCTGGCTGGGGCCGGCTGTGAGGCCGGCTGCCTCGGGAGGAAGCCCGGCCCTGGGTCCGGCCTAGGCCGGCTGGAGGGCTGGCCGTGTCGGGAGGTGAACCGGTGTGGCCTGGCCTAGGCCGGCCTGGAGGCCGGTTGGCTCTGGAGGTAGCCCGGCCCGGGGGCCGGCCTGGGCCGGCCTAGGGCGGCTGGCCTGTTTCCACTGCTTCTTTTCCTTCGTCTTGCGACGTCTCTTGGCCATCTTCATCACTTCCTTGGAGATCTTCATAGGGGTCATCAGGTCCACCATAGCTGAGCACACAAGGTATCGGAATGAAGTAGCAAGCCATTCAAAGGAGTGTCGAGATCACACATAGATAGGAGTGAGTTCACCTTATCATGAAGAGCTTTGACTCTTGCTCTTGTCATTGGGCCACTTGTTGTAGGAGCCATAGGTTGGGCTACACCAGGGAGGAACCATCTCCACAAGGGGAGGGAACACCACAAGAGGTGGGTAAGGAGCCTATGCTCAACTCTCTCTCATCATAGACTCTCCATCCCCAGATCTGAGCAAGGGAAGTCCTGTATATAGTGTTGACTAAAGGGGTAGATGGGTGGATAAGATTGCAAGGCACACATGCTCGCCCACGTCGGAAGTACCGACTGGGGTCTGGTAGTACCGGGCTAGTACCGGGTCACTTCCGGGATAAAACTTGGCGATTCCAGTAGCTCCTGGGAGATCCGGTAGTAGACGCGGTAGTGGGCCGGTAGTTACCGCGCCGGCAAGTGGCGGCAGTAGTACCGGGGCGGCAGGACGCGGTAATACCGGTGCGGGTAGTCGCTCCTTCAGGTGACACGTCAGACGGGCGGGTAGTACCGGGGTGTGTCCCGGTGGCACTTCTTGAGGGAAGACATCTTCAAAGTCCTTCAAAAGAGACAACAAAGAAGGAGGAAGGTTTGTGAAGTGTTAGTCATAGAAACTTCACCCTTGCATATGAGCACATAGTGGAGGGTGGATGGGTTCTCTCTCAACTCCCTCATCTCTCTCTTTGTGGCAAATAGTGTAAGTTTTGTGGGAACTCTCTTTGAATGTCACACTCATTTGGCTTGTGGCTCTCACTCACTTTATGGTGGGTCTCTCGCTCACCACTCATCTCACTGACGAACGATCTTGTTGTGCCCTTGCAATAGTCTTGGCGTTGTCGGCGATGACTTGACTTGGTGTCATGGGACGAAGGACGAAGGTCTTGTCGTTGTTCTTGAAGCTATAGTAATTGTCCTTCCATCATGCATAGCACCCTTGTCAAATTGCCATGGACGCCCAAGGAGTAAGTGACAAACGTTCATAGGCACAACATCACAATCAACCGTATCTTCATAGGCTCCAATCTTGAAGGACACTTGCACCATGTGTTGAATCTTGACGGCTCCGGTATCACTCAACCATTGCACATGGTAGGATGTGGGTGCTTCTTGAACTTCAAGTTGAGCTTATCACAAAGTTCTTGCTCGCTAGGTTGTGGCAACTTCCACCATCTATGATGACCTTGATGGACTTTCCATTGATTCCCGCTTTGTTGAAACAAGTTGCATCTTTGGTCTTCTTCTACTTGAACATTGGTGGTTAGAGCTCTTGCCACAACCAAGGAAGGGTTGTTGTCGCCATCACAATATATCTCACTTTCTTCTTCTTGAGCACTTTGCATTGTGGCGACCTTGTTCAAAGCATTGTACTCATCTTCACTCATAGATTCATACTCTCCCATGTCATTGATGATCATGACCTTCTTGTTGGTGCACTCAAAAGATTTGTGCCCTTGTCCGCCGCACTTGTAGCATTGCAAAGTCTTGTGCCGGACGAAGATCCTTGAGGCGCCTTGGTAGTGGGAGGTACTTTCTTGAAAGGTTGAGGCGCTTGAGTGTCGATGTAGAGACTCTTGGAGGACCTCGAGTGTTCGCTTGAGGAAGAGCTTGTGAAGGTGTAGGAGTTGACGAAGAAGGCTTGTTGGCGTAGAATGCCTTTGTCTTGAGGTATTTGAGCTCTTCAAGCACGTGGCGCTCGGCCTTGGAAGCTTGATGTACTAGCTCAACCAAAGAGGCATATGGTTGGAACTCCACGATCTTCTTGATTGGATAGTTGAGGCCATTCATGAAACGAGCCATGGATTGCTCTTCGTACTCGTTGACATTGGCTCTCATCATGGAGATTTCCATCTCCTTGTAGTACTCGTCAACCGACTTCAAACCTTGCTTCAACTCTTGCAACTTCTTGTATAAGTCTCTAGTGTAATGGCTTGGCACGAAGCGCTTGTACATTGTTTCTTTCATTTCAACCCAAGTGTCAATTGGTTGTTGGTGGTTAGCGACGCGAGCATCTTGTAGTTGTTCCCACCACAAGAGGGCATACTCTTCAAACTCCATCGAGGCTAAGGCAACCTTCTTGTTGTCGGAGAAGCGTTGCACACGGAAGATCTTGTCAACCTTGAGTACCCATGAGAAGTAAGCTTCCGGATCACTTGTGCCGTAGAACTTGGGTATGTCAAAGCGGACGTTGGTCAAGTCATCATAGTCGTCACGATGGCCACCACGTGGGAATGCACGTCCACGTCTCCTTCGTTGAGTCCATCACCATTGTGTTGGCTTGACTCGTTATCACTTGACTCGGACGTTGGTGTTGGTGACGATCATGAGGAAGCTCTTGACGAGGCGCATGTTGAGGAGGTAGCTCTTGTTGAGGAACGGGTTGTTCGTTATTGTTCGCATTGTCATGATTTTGATGACGTGGCCTTGGAGGATGACGAGGGTGACGTCCTTGTTCACCAAAGTCATTCGCACCCGGAACGCCATTGTCATTAGCCAATGGGTCATGACGATCACGTTGTTGGTGGTGGTGATGGTATGCGTTCACGACGTTCAACATTTTGGTGAGGTTGCTCTTGATGCGCATTGGCATTGTTCGCGTGAAGATCATGTGGTTGTTCAACGTGAGGAGGTCGTTCATGGGCGTCGCGCCTTGGATCATCTTGACGTTCTTGTCGAGGTTCATGACGTCCATGACGTGCTTGTGTCGACCTTGAGGTGCTTCTTGTACGGCTTGAGTGTGAAGAAGCTCGTTGTCGCGCAAGGTTGTTGATAGCTTCGGTCAACCGCTCCATATTTGCTTCTTGAGCTTGCATGCGGTCGTTGAAGGTGTTATCTTGATTTTGAAGACGGCGCTCGAAGCGTCCTAGGTTATCACGAAGAAAGTGTCGCATGCCAACAAGCTCCGATTGTGTGACATAGCCATGATCACCGCGAACTCCACCATGGATTTCATCGTCCGAGCTTGAGCTTCCGTTTGTACTTCCCCTAAACATTTTCTCAAGATCAAGTGAGATATGTGGTAAGAAAAACCAAGACAAACTATATCCCAAGTATAATGGCTTGAGAGGAGAGTATCCGGTTCTAACCCCACACACACACTTATGAGGATAGGAAGGTATGAAGTGGCAACGAAATCAAGCAAACTCGCGAAAAGCGTATTGTCAAAGGTAGAGAAAATCCACAATGATCAAATTACCAAAGAAACTCCAACCACAAAGTATCAAGAAACACACACAAAAGCGAATGATGGGGTTGGGCGACCAAAGGGCGAGCACTCGAAGTAGACGACCTAACGAAGACTACGTGCTCAAATGTCACCCAACACAAGAGGGACGCTAGCTCAATTGCTTTTGTGGGCAACGGATTTGCACAAGAGTTACACACTCACTCTCACTTTGGCGGTTCAAGCTTTGTCGCAACCTACAAGAGATGATACTTGGCACCACTTGATTCTTTTCTTTTCTCTTTTTTTTTTGACGATGATTCCTTCAACTTTTGCTAGTGCCAAGTCTCTAACGATACACACTCGCCAATACTTGAAGACAAACACTCAACACGTGCAATGCCTCGCAATATCACCGAGCTAGTCCAATAGGTTCAAGTTGCGCGAAAGGAAGAAGGGTTCACAACGGATTCCGATGACGGGGAAATGCCGAGTCCTTGGTGCCGTCTTTGCTTGGCGTTGATGACGCGTTTGCGGAAGCTTGTCGATGTTGTAGACGTTGCACACACCGGAAAAGGACTCAAACAACAAGGAGAATTGCCAAAACGAACCGAGGAAAAAAGAAGAAAAGAAAAAATTCTGGCAAACCGGCCCTGGGGCCGGCCTGGGCCGCTGGGAGGCCGGACGCTCGGGTGGCAGGCCGGCCTGTGGCCCGGCCTGGGCCGGCTGGGAGGCCGGCTTCTGGATCTCGAAAATCTCAAATTTCGGGCGGAAAAACGACGCGAAAATCCTCGATTTCGTGGGAAATTGGCAAAATTAAGGCTAGGGAACGCAAACAAGGGTGGAGGGGTCCTAAAGCAACAGATCCATGGATCAAAACTACCAAAAACTCATCAAATCGAACGAATCGCCGAATCCCAAAATGGCTATTTTTGGTGGAAATTTTCGAATTTCTCAAAAACGAAGAAAAATTTGGTGGATTTTGGTGGAAACACAAAACAAATCCGTGTCAACCTAGAGCTCTGATACCATATGATGTGGGTTGGTCCCGATTTTCACGGATTTGTGCGGAGGGAAAGATGAACACGAAGAACACGCGATGAACGAAGAACACAAAGAGGGGAAAATCAACACACAAGGGTAAATAGCAAGTAGTAACCCGGCAAGACTCGATTGGTAACAAATCCCCATGGGCAGCCCCCAATCCTCCTCTCCCAAGCACACCTTACTCTTAGGATTGTTTGTCCAATTGGTCAATCCAACCAATCCAATCTAGCCACTCACAGAGGGAAGATTAGCAAGTAATCGCAACTACAAGCGGAGCCTTGGTATCCACGCAGGGATCTTCTCCTCAAGAGGAGGCCTTGGTTCATCTCCACATGGGGAGGCCTTGATTCATCTCCTTAGGAGGAAAGAGACACTTTGAGAAGAAGGAGCAAGGCTCTACTTTAGTTCTCAAATCATAGTCTAACCCTAGATCTGGAGGGGATGGGTCTATTTATATTCTAAGTCACGAAGTAGGTGAAAAGGTGGGAGATACAAGGCCACGCGGACCCGTCAAGCGCGCAGGCTGAAGTCATCAGGGAAACCGGCCTGGAGGCCTGCCGAGGCTGGCGTGGAGGCCGGCCTGGGGGCCGGTTTGGGGGCCGGCTGGAGTCTGGCTGGGGCCGGCTGTGAGGCCGGCTGCCTCGGGAGAAGCCCGACCCTGGGTCCGGCCTAGGCCGGCTGGAGGGCTGGCCGTGTCGGGAGGTGAACCGGTCTGTGGCCTGGCCTAGGCCGGCCTGGAGGCCGGTTGGCTCTGGAGGTAGCCCGGCCCGGGGGCCGGCCTGGGCCGGCCTGGGGGCCGGCTGGCCTGTTTCCACTGCTTCTTTTCCTTCGTCTTGCGACGTCTCTTGGCCATCTTCATCACTTCCTTGGAGATCTTCATCGGGGTCATCAGGTCCACCATAGCTGAGCACACACAAGGTATCGGAATGAAGTAGCAAGCCATTCAAAGGAGTGTCGAGATCACACATAGATAGGAGTGAGTTCACCTTATCATGAAGAGCTTTGACTCTTGCTCTTGTCATTGGGCCACTTGTTGTAGGAGCCATAGGTTGGGCTACACCAGGGAGGAACCATCTCCACAAGGGGAGGGAACACCACAAGAGGTGGGTAAGGAGCCTATGCTCAACTCTCTCTCATCATAGACTCTCCATCCCCAGATCTGAGCAAGGGAAGTCCTGTATATAGTGTTGACTAAAGGGGTAGGTGGGTGGATAAGATTGCAAGGCACACATGCTCGCCCACGTCGGTAGTACCGACTGGGGTCCGGTAGCACCGGGCTAGTACCGGGTCACTTCCGGGATAAAACTTGGCGATTCCAGAAGCTCCTGGGAGATCCGGTAGTAGACGCGGTAGTGGGCCGGTAGTACCGTGCCGGCAAGTGGCGGCAGTACCGGGGCGGCAGGACGCGGTAATACCGGTGCGGGTAGTCGCTCCTTCAGGTGACACGTCAGACGGCGGGCGGTAGTACCGGGGTGTGTCCGGTAGTACCGCCTGATGCAGTTTCTTCTTTCTTCTCTTCCAAGACACCGTCTTGTCAGACTCCATTCCTCTTGCATCTTGGCCATCTTCCCGTGGACTCGTAACCGTGGTGACACACCTAGAAGTGTAAAGGGAACGATGGCCAAGTAGTACACGATTCAAAAGGGTCATATCGAGGGTCACATAGAGGAAGGAGTTCACCTTTATGTCAATGACGACTTGTGACGTGTTGGGGTGCTTGACATAGTGATGGTCCTAGGTTGCACTACATCATGACCTCGCCTCTCTCTATGTGTGATTTCGATACTCCTTTGAATGGTTTGCTACTTCATGCCGGTACCTTGTGCATACTCAGGAACCACTTCTGATAAGGATTAAGGGGATGATCCTAAGATTGTTGTCCCGATCTTTCACAGCGAGTAACCCGGATAGAAATCTCCCAATAACGATCGATGAACGTCACCTGAAGACGAGGAACGAATCCAGCAAGCAACGTGATGAAGATCACCACGCCTCAAACCACAGCACGACAATCCTTGATGAACACAAGAACCTCCGCAGCAATCTTTATTAGATAAACGGCATCGCCGTCCCCGGAGGGATGCTTCACCACGGAAACACAACACAATAGTTTTAGACTAAAATTCTGAACCCCTTAACCTAATGCGCCCCCAGCCCCTTATATGGATGAGGTGGGGGTACTGTAGCTACGTGCTGCAGCGGCGCACTGTAGCTACAGTACCGACCTTGTTGGGTTGGACAGGCCCAAACCCAACTCACATAATTATAAAAACTAATTATTAAAAATAACAACGACACGACTAATGGAACGCCTAACTTGGTGGAGTCCTGAAATTGGGCTTCACCTCCTCCGTCATGCCCATATCATCCTCCCCCCTTCAAAAAGCGCTGTCCCCAACGCGTGAGGGTCTGCTCGAAAAGGTGGCGGGATATAAACAATAGCACCACGCATGTTCGCCGTCTTCAAGTCTTGCTTGCCTACCACACCACATCCTCCCTCTCGGCCTGCTTGACTTGACACTGCATTTGACGCCTCCTTTCTTCGCCACATGAGCTTGGACTTCGGCGCCACCACCTTCTTCTTCTCAACACTTGATGGAGCTCTTTGCTGCTGAACGTGAACCTGCTTAGCACGACCCTGCAAAGTAGTAATGCCCGGGCCACACAACTGACGAACACGTCCATCCTTGCCTCTATGCACACACACTGCTGCTCCAACAAAACGTCTCCGAGGTGTTCTCACAAAACTGTGGCTGACTACCCGCGGCACCATATGCACCGGAACACGATCAGCACCACTGTCATCGGTCTGAACACCCATGTCAACATGAACTGGAATTTCCTTCTTCTTATCAATCAGAGACTTAACTTCAACCGGCTTGTCACTAACAAGTACAACTGGCTTGTCATCTTCAGGCATGGCTGAAACAATGTCAACACTGACGCTCCGTGCATCAAGCTCCTCAGGCTGCGGCGTAGCTAGCCCAGATTTTGGCTTAGCCTTGCGCAACTTCTCCTTGTGTACCACCAGCTCAACATCAGACTTTATTTGATCATCCTGCATAGGTTTCAAAGTGCGCTGTTTGCCATCATGCACAAAAGAATATGTATTTGCTCTCCCAGCATGAATAACATTGCGATCATACTGCCATGGACGTCCAAGTAACAGCCCACATACCTCCAATGGCAACACATTGTGAATGACACACGTACCTTATGTGTAACCTTCAGCATACCGCAGCTATTTAACCACGCAACATGCTTAGGTTCAGGAATACGCCATGTCGACAAACCCAACGTCGTCACCACAGCCTTACTAATGCCATTACAGTAGCTACCACCATCCACCATGAGCTTGCACGCTTTGCCCTTGATCATGCACTGCGTTTGAAATAAACTCCAACGCTGACCCTTGTCAACTGTTATACAAGCCTCAACATGTACCCGCTTGAGTTGCATATTCAGCCCATGTAATGGTTCAACCGTTTCCACTGCAGTTTCAATGCACACAACAACACTATCAAGATCAGGCTGCTTGTCGTCAGAAAATTTGGTCACTGCCACGCTTACCGTTTGCACTGGAACAACTGCCGTAGCCTCCTTCGCACACGGCGCCACGACGGACACTGAACAAGGTACTGAAATCTTGGCAGCCGCAGATACTAACTTCTCCTGAGAAGGAAGAGCTGCAATCGTCTTTGATAACGACTTTCTCGTCTTGCCAGTATCGTGCATCTGATCCACAATCCTGAGTGGCCGCTTGGTTGCATCCATAGTCACCCTGGCTGTTGTACAAGGTACCATGCTACTAGATGTCACACAGCACATACGCAGAAATTTCTGGAAGTCAAACCAAGTTGCAGAGGTAATGCCCTGCGCACACAGCTCCTCATTCCACCAATTGGCTACCTCCTCATCCACACGTCGGACTGCAAGTGTCAACTGTGTACAATCGTCCAAGCAATCAAAGGAATTACATCTGTAGAAACCTTCCCGCATATGATATTCCCACGACCCATATTCTACGGCCGATGCAAAGTTATTCAGTCTCCATGTGACCTTAGATTCAGAAGATGGCACACCGTGCAACATGTCGAGATAGTCATTGAACACGTCACCAGACTTCTCACCAGTAAGACACCTTTTGCCATAATAGTCTCCCTGATACGATCTCATTGAATACATCACGTCAGATTCGGTTCGGACTGACAGAAACTCTGAATTTGAAACGGACGTGGTTTCCTCGTACGAAGTCCGAAACAGGCAAAGAAGCACTTGTTGGAAAGATAATTTTATGTACTTTCCAATGGGTAGCCTCCCAAGTCCCGATTCGTCACGTACAGGTCGCTGTGGCCTGAACAAGACGACGGCCGTTTCTGGACTGGGCAGAACGCGAGATCAAAGCTGACCTCTTTCCTTTTCTTTTTCTGATCCGAAATTCCCTCTCCTCTTTCCTTAAGTTTCCAGCGTAGACTTCCCAGAAAAAAAAGGAAACAGAATCCCAGAAAATTCGGATCTGATTGGACCGAATCTGTACTTTCCTTGCTGTTTTTCCTTCCTGTATCAATACAATCTGATCCTGCCTTTCCTATGCCTGATCCGATCTGGACTTGTACGTACTCTAGATTTATATATATATTTTTTTCGCTGCCACAACTCCACGCAGGAATTAAGGACACCGAGTTGTGCACGATCCTTTCGTAGCACACGCGTGTGACCAACTCGATCCGATCTCTACTCGAACCACAAAAACTCGATCCGATCTCCACTCGAACCACCAAAAACACGAAACTGAAAGGTAGCGACTTCGATCTTGAGCTCGCCGTCTGCGTACCAACTCGCCGAGATGCACAAGCGTGCCAACTTGATCGATCCACTACTTCCCAACAAAACCAATCTGCAAGATTCTCTAACCAGCAAACGGATCTCAATGGGATGAACTCGCGGTGATAAACCCAGTAATCTGATACCACATGATAAGGATCAAGGGGATGATCCTAAGATTGTTGTCCCGATCTTTCACAGCGAGTAACCCGGATAGAAATCTCCCAATAACGATCGATGAACGTCACCTGAAGACGAGGAACGAATCCAGCAAGCAACGTGATGAAGATCACCATGCCTCAAACCACAGCACAACAATCCTTGATGAACACAAGAACCTCCGCAGCAATCTTTATTAGATAAACGGCATCGCCGTCCCCGGAGGGATGCTTCACCACGGAAACACAACACAATAGTTTTAGACTAAAATTCTGAACCCCTTAACCTAATGCGCCCCCAGCCCCTTATATGGATGAGGTGGGGGGTACTGTAGCTACGTGATGCAGCGGCGCACTGTTGCTACAGTACCGACCTTGTTGGGTTGGACAGGCCCAAACCCAACTCACATAATTATAAAAACTAATTATTAAAAATAACAACGACACGACTAATGGAACGCCTAACTTGGTGGAGTCCTGAAATTGGGCTTCACCTCCTCCGTCATGCCCGTATCAACTTCGATGACGACCTATAATGGAGTGGAGAAGATGAGCAAGAGAAGGTCCAAGATGATGGAGAAGATGACCATGAGAAGACCCAAGAAGATGGCCAAGGGATGCGTGAAGAGGAAGACGAAGGTGGCGAAAACTGCCAGGCTGGCCTCCAGCCCTGCCTGGCCGGCTCCCAGGCTGGCCTACCTCCAGAGGCCGCCAGCCTCCAAACCGGCCGGGCCGGCTCCCAGGCCGGCCTGTCAGCCGAGCCAGCAGGCCCCCAGCCCGGCCCAGGCGGGCTCCCAGGTGGGCCTGCCAGCTGAGCCGGCCGGCCCCAGCCCGGCCTGGCCGGCTCCCAGGCCGGCCACTCGTGCCCTGCTCTTCCTTTGTACTACGGCTATAAATAGAACTCCCCCTTTCCACCCCTTGTGGTGTTGCCTCCTATCGAGATGAACCAAGGCCTCCCCTTGTGGAGATGAACCAAGACCTCTCCTTGTGAAGAAGATCCCTCTAGTGGATTCCAAGGCCTCTTCTTGTAGTTGTGATTACTTGCCAATCATTCATCTTCGGTTGACTCTATTGGGACGGTTGGATTGACCGTTGAGAGAAACAATCCTAAGAGTAAGGTGTGTTTGGAGAAGGAGAATCGGGGGCTGCCCACGGGGATTTGTTACCGGTTGAATTCTGCCGAATTATGTCTTGCTAGTTATCTTTACTTGCATTTCCCCTTTTGTGTTTGTGTGTTATTCATCGTGTTCTTCGTGTTCATAGTTCCCTCCACTCAATCCGTGAAAATCGGGACCCGATCCGCATCAAATGGTATCAGAGCTTTGGTTGACACGGATTGATTTGTGTTTCCACCCCAAATCCACCAAAATTTTCTTTGATTTTGCGAAATTCGAAAATTTTCACCAAAAATAGCCTTTTATGGATTCGAGCCGATCTGTCGATTTGTTGCGTTTTTGGTAGTTTTGGTCCACGGATCAGTTGCTTTAGGACCCCCTCCACCTTTGTTTGCGTTCCTAAGCCTTAATTTTGCCAATTTCTCCACGAAATCGAGGATTTATCGTCGCTTTTTTCTGCCAAAAATCGCGGAATTTTGGGCACCAGACAGCCCAGCCTGCAGCCCGGCCCAGGCCGGCTCCCAGGCCGGCCTACCTGCCGAAGCAGCCGGCCCACAGCCCGGCCTAGGCCGGCTACCCTGCAAAATCTATTTTTCTTCCTTTTCCTCGATTCGTTTTGGCATTTCTCCTTTGTTGTTTGAGTCCTTTTCCGGTGTGATCAACGTCTACAACATCGACAAGCTTCCGCAGCAACGCGTCATCAACGCCAAGCGACGACGACACCAAGGTCTCGACATTTCCCCGACATCGTAATCCATTGTGAGCCCTTCTTCCTTTCGCGTACCTTGACCTATCGGACTAGCTCTTTGATATTGCGAGGCATTGCACTTGTCGAGTGATTGTCTTCAAGTATTGGCGAGTGTGTATCGTTCAAGATCTTGGCACTAGCAAAAGTAGAAGGAATCATCGTCGAAAATCAAAAAAAAAAGAGAAAAGAGAAGAGAAAAGAAAAGACATGAGTAGTGCCAAGTATCATCTCTTGTAGGTTCCGACAAAGCTGAAACCGCCAAAGTGAGTGTGAGTGTTTAACACTTGTGCAAATCCGTTGCCCACCAAAAGGCAATTGAGCTAGCATTCTTCTAGTGTTGGTGTGACATTTGAGCACGTAGTCTTCGTTAGGTTGTCTATCTTCGAGTGCTCGCCCTTTGGTCGCCCAACCCCATCATTCGCTTTTGCGTGTGTTTCTTCATCATTTGTGGTTGGTGTTTCTTTGGTAATTTGATCATTGTGGATTTTCTCTACCTTGAACAATATACTTTTCGCCGGTTTTGCTTGTTTCGTTTGCCACTTCATACCTTCCTATCCTCATAAGTGTGTGTGTTGGGTGTGAGAACCGGATTCTCTTTCTTCAAGCCATTCTATTCTTTGGATATAGTTTCTCTTGGTTACTCCATTTCCACACATTTCACTTGTTCTTGAGATCATGTTTAGGGGAAGTACAAGCGGAACCTCAAGCTCGGATGAGGATATCAATGGAGGAATTCAAGGTGACAATGGCTTTGTCACACATAACGAGTTCGTCGGTCTTCGACGCCTTGTTCGTGATGGACTAGGCCGTTATGAGCGCCGTCTTCAAACACAAGACGAACACTTCATCACCATCAATGCGCAAATGGCAAACATGACCGAATCTCTCAACAACCTTGTGCAACATCGCTCTTCTTCAAGCTCGCGCCGCACGAGCACCTCAAGATCGACACAACCACGGCATGCGCATCATGAACCGCAACAAACTCATCACGACATTCGAAGGAGCGACGCACATGATCGACATCGCCATGAAGTGGAACACCCACCTTCGCCTAGAGCGCACCATGACAACGTGCATCAAGAGCAACGTAAACCAAATGGTGGACGCCGTGTGAGAACACCATCACCACCACCTCAACATCAAGCTCGACAAGAACCACGGCATGAACGAACTCCTTCACCACCACCTCGACATCAAGATCGTCAAGACCCTTTGGCCAATGACAATGGTGTTCTGGGTGTGAATGACTATGGTGATCAAGGACATCGACACCGCCATCCTCCAAGGCCACGCCATAACAATCGTGCGCATGGAAACCATGAAGAGCATCATCCTCACCATGAGCATCGCCAACACCAAGCGCATCATCCTCACAATGAGCCTCGTCACCGCCAAGAGCGTCCGCATAATCGTTATCACCACAACAACACCGAGTCAAGTGAGGCGGAGTCCAACCAACATCTTCATGATGGACTCAACCAAAGGAGACGTGGGCGTGCATTCCCACCTCCAAACCGTTAAGATGACGATGACAACTTGAACAACCTTCGCTTTGACATGCCCAAGTTCTATGGAACAAGTGATCCGGAAGCCTATCTTTCATGGGCACTCAAGGTTGACAAGATTTTCCGAGTTTGACACTACTCGGACAACAATATGGTTGCCTTAGCTTCAATGGAGTTTGAAGATTATGCTCTCTTGTGGTGGGAACAACTCCAAGATGCACGTGTGGACAACCACCAACAACCAATCAATACTTGGATTGAGATGAAGGAAGCGATGTACAAGCGCCTTGTGCCAAGTTACTACACTAGAGACTTATACAAGAAGTTGCAAGAGTTGAAGCAAGGGTTGAAATCCGTTGATGAGTACTATAAGGAGATGGAATTCTCCATGACGAGAGCCAATATTGAGGAGTCGGAGGAGCAATCCATGGCTCGTTTCATGAATGGCCTCAACTATCCCATCAAGAAGATTGTGGAATTCCAACCCTATGCCACCTTGGTTCAGCTAGTCCATCAAGCCACAAAGGCCGAGCGTCACGTGCTTGAAGAGCTCAAATACCTCAAGGGCAAGGCATTCTTCGCTAACAAGCCTTCATCATCCACGCCTACATCCGCGCAAGGCCCTCCTCAAGGAAACACTAAGGGTCCTCCAAGAGCTCCTACACCATCCACTCAAACTACTCAACCTTTCAAGAAGGCACCTCCCTCAAGCAACACACCTCAAAGATCTTCCACCGACACAAGAGGATTGCAATGCTTCAAGTGTGGAGGACAAGGACACAAATCCGTTGAGTGCACAAACAAGAAGGTCAGGGTTGTCAATGACATGGGAGAATATGAGTCGATGAGTGAAGACGAGTATCTTACGTTGAACCAACCCACCGCAACGCAAAATGTAGAAGAAGACTCCAATGACATCTATTGCGATGGTGATAACAACCCCCCATTGGTTGTGGCAAGAGTTTTAACCGCCAATGTCCAAGTAGAAGAAGACCAAAGATGCAACTTGTTTCAAACAAGAGCGGGAATCAATGGAAAGTCTATCAAGGTCATCATAGATGGTGGAAGTTGCCACAACTTAGCGAGCAAGGAACTTTGTGACAAGCTCAACTTGAAGTTCAAGAAGCACCCACATCCATACCATGTGCAATGGTTGAGTGATATCGGAGCCGTCAAGATTCAGCACATGGTGCAAGTGTCCTTCAAGATTGGAGCTTATGAAGATACCATTGAGTGTGATGTTGTGCCTATGTCTGTGTGCCACTTACTTCTTGGACGTCCATGGCAATTCGACAAGGGTGCAATGCATGATGGAAGGACAAATTACTATAGCTTCAAGAGCAACAACAGGAACTTCGTCCTTCGTCCCATGACACCAAGCCAAGTGATTACCGACAATGCCAAGTCAATAGCAAGGTCACAACATGACTTCAACCACCCAAATGACCATAGGCGCCATCCAACCGCTCAAGAGAGGACGGCGAGAGAGAAAGCTTCTAGTGAGAAGAGTGGTGAGTGAGAGACCCACCATAAAGTGAGTGAGAGCCACAAGCCAAATGAGAGTGAAACTTCGAAGAGAGTCCCACAAAACATGCCCTTGATTGCCACTAAAAGAGAGATGAGAGAATTGAGAGAAAACCCATCCACCCTCCACTATGTCCTCATATGCAAGGGAGAGGTTTCTTTGACTAACAACTTCACAAACCTTCCTCCTCCTTTGATGTCTCTTTTGCAGGAATTTGAAAACGTGTTTCCCCAAGAAGTGCCTCTAGGACTACCTCCTCTTCGCAGCATCGAGCACCACATCGACCTCATCCCCGACGCTCCTCTTCTTAACCGCGCCCCATACCGTACCAACCCCGAATAAACCAAGGAGATTGAAGGAAAAATACAAGAACTCCTTGCCATGGGACATATCCGCGAGAGCTTGAGTCCGTGTGCCGTGCCCGTCATCTTGGTGCCCAAGCACGACAACACTCTTCGCCTTTGCATGGATTGTCGCCCCATCAATGCCATAACATTACGGTATCGCCATCCTATCCCTCGCTTGGATGACATGTTGGATGAGCTTAGTGGTGCTTGCATCTTTTCTAAAATCGATCTTAAGAGTGGATACCACCAAATTCGAATGAGTGAAGGCGACGAATGGAAGACCGCTTTCAAAACTAAACTTGGTCTTTATGAATGGTTAGTCATGGCATTTGGTCTTTCCAATGCACCTTCCACATTTATGCGTCTTATGAACCATGTTTTGCGACCTTTCATTGGTAAATTTATTGTGGTATACTTTGATGACATCTTGATTTATAGCAAATCTTTGGATGAGCACACTTCACATGTTGCTCAAGTTTTGTTGGCTCTTCGCAAGGAACGGCTTTATGCAAATCTTTCCAAATGCACCTTTGCACCCAACAAGCTTGTTTTCTTCTGTTTTGTTGTTTCTTCCGAGGGAGTTGAAGTTGATGAAACAAAAATCAACGCAATTCGCAATTGGCCATTTCCTATGTCACTTGCCGAGTTGAGACGTTTTCTTGGATTTGCCGGATTCTATCGCCGTTTCATTGAAAACTTTTCCACCATTGCTTACCCCCCTTGTCATGGAGAGCTTTGACTCTTGCTCTTGTCATTGGGCCACTTGTTGTAGGGGCGTAGGTTGGGCTACATCATCTCCCCCCCCTTAGAAAAGAGTCGTCCTCGACTCTTGGTCATGCTCATCGCTTGATGTTCCAAGGTATGGCGATAGGTCGGCGACGTTGAAGGTGTCATGGACCAAGTGTTTGGAGTTGGAGATGTCGATCTTATAGGCATTGTCGTTGATGCGCTTGATAACCTTGAAAGGTCCATCTCCACGAGGGTGAAGCTTGGACTTCCTTGCATCCGGGAAGCGATCTTTGCGAAGGTGTAGCCAACAAGGTCTCCTTCTTCAAATATCATGGCGCGCTTGTTTTGTTCATCTTCGTAGCATGGTCTTTGTTGTGCTTCTCGAGTGTAGTTCTTGTTTCCTCATGGAGCTTCTTCATGTAAGCGGCTCGCTTGTCGAAGTCCATGTTAACTTGTTCACGGAGTGGAAGTGGTAGCATGTCGAGCGCTGTGTAGGGGTTGGAGCCATAGACGATCTCGAAGGGTGTTCTCTTTGTTGCGCGATAAAGTGCTCGATTGTAGGCGAACTCGGCGTGTGGATGCACTCTTCCCAATTCTTCAAGTTAGGCTTGATCAACACACGAAGGAGTGTGGATAGGCTTCGGTTCACCACTTCGGTTTGGCCATCGGTTTGAGGGTGGTATGCGGTGGAGAATAGTTGCTTGATTCCCATCTTGGCCATCAAAGTCTTCCAAAAATAGCTCACGAACTTGACGTCACGATCCGACACAATGGTCTTGGGCACGCCATGAAGACGGACGATTTCCCTGAAAAACAAAGTAGCAATATGTGAAGCATCGTCGTCTTGTTGCAAGGTATAAAGTGTGCCATTTTAGAGAATCGATCAATGACGACAAAGATGGAATCCTTGTTTGTTTTAGTGCGTGGGAGTCCTAAGACAAAATCCATAGCTATATCGGACCATGGGCGATGTGGAATAGGCAAAGGTGTGTATATAAGCCATGAGAGTTTAGAGTAGACTTAGCTTTGAGACATGTAAACATCGTCGAACTAGGCGTTCCACATCACGCTTCATTCTGGCCAATAGTAGTTGGTGGCGAGCATGGCGTAGGTCTTGTCGCGGCCAAAGTGACCCATGAGTGTTCCTCCATGAGATTCCTTCAAAAGGACCAAACGAAGCGAAGACTCGGGTATACATAGTTTGTTAGCCTTAAACAAGAAACCTTTGTGCAAATAGAAATCACCAATTCCTTTGTGCTCCGAACATTGAGCGAAAATGTCTCCAAAGAAAGCATCGGTAGCATACAACTCTTTAATCTCATCCAAACCCAAGACACTAATGTCAAGACGTGTAAGTAGGTTGGCCTTGCGGGATAGAGCATCCGCGACCACATTGTCTTTACCTTTCTTGTATTTGATTACAAAGGTAAAAGACTCAATGAACTCAACCCACTTAGCATGTCTTTTGTTCAAATTTGTTTGACTTTTCAAATATTTCAAGGATTCATGGTCGGAATGAATGACAAATTCCTTAGGACGAAGGTAATGTTGCCACACATCCAAAACACGAACCAAAGCAAATAACTCTTTGTCATAAATGGGGTAATTCAAGCGAGCTCCATCTATTTCTCACTATGGTATGCGATGGGTCTACCATTTTGCATAAGCACTCCACCAATGCCCAATCCACTTGCATCGCATTCAATCTCAAATGTCTTAGAGAAATCCGGAAGGGCAAGGAGTGGTGCTTCGGTTAATAACCGTTTGAGCTCATTGAAAGCAAAATCATGTGCATTGCCCCAAATGAAAGGTACATTTTCTTTGTAAGTTCATGGAGGGGGCAAGCAATTGTGGAAAAATCCTTGATGAAACGGCGGTAAAATCCGGCAAAACCAAGAAAACGTCTCAACTCCTCAAGTGACATCGGAAAAGGCCAAGTCCGAATTGCTTGTATCTTTGCTTCATCGACTTCGACTCCATCCGAAGAAACAACAAAACCCAAGAAAACAAGTTTGTTGGTGGCAAAAGTGCACTTAGAAAGATTTGCATAAAGCTTTTCATTGCGAAGAACCAACAAAACTTGAGCAACATGAGAAGTGTGCTCTTCCAAAGACTTGCTATAGATAAGGATGTCGTCAAAGTATACCACAACAAATTTCCAATGAAAGGACGCAAAACATGATTCATGAGACGCATAAAAGTAGAAGGTGCATTGGAAAGACCAAATGGCATGACGAGCCACTCATAAAGACCAAGCTTAGTTTTAAATGCGGTCTTCCATTCATCACCTTCACACATCTTATTTGGTGATATCCACTTTTAAGATCAATTTTGGAGAATATAGCGGAACCACAAAGCTCATCAAGCATATCATCAAGTCGAGGGATAGGATGGCGATACCGAACGGTTATGGCGTTGATGGGGCGACAATCCATGCAAAGGCGAAGAGTGTTGTCGTGCTTGGGTACCAAGATGACGGGCACGGCGCACGGACTCAAGCTCTCGCGGATATGTCCCATGGCAAGAAGTTCTTGTATTTGCCGCTCGATCTCCTTTGTCTCTCGGGGTTGGTGCGGTAAGGCGCGGTTTGGTAGCGGTGCGCCGGGAACAAGGTCGATGCGGTGCTCGATTCCGCGTAGAGGAGGTAGTCCCGGTGGCACTTCTTGAGGGAAAACATCTTCAAAGTCCTTCAAAAGAGACAACAAAGAAGGAGGAAGGTTTGTGAAGTGTTAGTCATAGAAACTTCACCCTTGCATATGAGCACATAGTGGAGGGTGGATGGGTTCTCTCTCAACTCCCTCATCTCTCTCTGTGGCAAATAGTGTAAGTTTTGTGGGAACTCTCTTTGAAGTGTCACACTCATTTGGCTTGTGGCTCTCACTCACTTTATGGTGGGTCTCTCGCTCACCACTCATCTCACTAGACGAACGATCTTGTTGTGCCCTTGCAATGGTCTTGGCGTTGTCGGCGATGACTTGACTTGGTGTCATGGGACGAAGGACGAAGGTCTTGTCGTTGTTCTTGAAGCTATAGTATTTGTCCTTCCATCATGCATAGCACCCTTGTCAAATTGCCATGGACGCCCAAGGAGTAAGTGACAAACGTTCATAGGCACAACATCACAATCAACCGTATCTTCATAGGCTCCAATCTTGAAGGACACTTGCACCATGTGTTGAATCTTGACGGCTCCGGTATCACTCAACCATTGCACATGGTAGGGATGTGGGTGCTTCTTGAACTTCAAGTTGAGCTTATCACAAATTCTTTGCTCGCTAGGTTGTGGCAACTTCCACCATCTATGATGACCTTGATGGACTTTCCATTGATTCCCGCTCTGATGTAGTGCAACCTAGGCACACAACACCAACACCATCAAATGGCCCATTGACAAGAGAAAGAGTCAAAGCTCTCCATGATAAGGTGAATTCACTCCTATCTATGTGTGATCTCGACACTCCATTGAATGGGTTGCTACTTCATTCCGATACCTTGTGTGTGCTCAGCTATGGTGGACCTGAAGACCCTATGAAGATGGCCAAGAGGCGACGCATGAAGATGGACAAGGATCGAGTCAAGGCGATGAAGATGAAGAAGAGAAGATGGAGAAGAAATCTCCAGGCGGCGGTACTACCGCTGGGATAAGCGGTACTACCGCCCCTGGCCCAGTCATCCCGAGCCACCCCCACGCCAGCGGTACCGTCCGGTACCGCGAGCGTGGGATGGACGCGCGCCCACCTCAGCGGTACCGATCGCCACCGCCACATGCTACCGCCGAAACCCCTCTCGGAGGTCTTGTCCGGTACCGCCAGCGGTACCAGCGGCGGTACTGGTCAGTACCGGGGACGTGGGATGCGTGAAGCCCGCCCGCACTGGCGGTACCACCGGTTAACCCAGCGGTACTACCGCCAGTGCGGGAGCAGATTCGTCAGTTCGGCCACGAAACCTTATCCTTTCGTCCTCCTAGTTGCTTGGACTATTTAAGGCACCCCTTGGACTAGATCTAGGGTTAGACAATGATTTGGGAACTAAAGTAGAGCCTTGCTCCTTCTTCTCAAAGTGTCTCTTTCCTCCTATGGAGATGAATCAAGGCCTCCCCTTGTGGAGATGAACCAAGGCCTCCTCTTGAGAGTTTTCAGTGAGGCACTAGTTATCAATCATCCACCATACATCCACCATCAAATCGTGTTGCTCACAAGAGAAGATCGGGCCACCCCATATCATCTTGGTATCAGATTCTCAGGTTTACTCGGTGAGCTATTTCCATCCCGTAGTTTAGTTGTTTTTCTTCCCTATCCAGAAAAAGCCATACAAAAATATTAGGTTTAGAATTTGCCACAGCCTAGATCACACCGAAATTGCTTAGTTTACTTTGCTGTTTTGGGTTGATTTTGTGTTCCTGTTTTTTTTTCTAGTCGTCGAGTTGTTAGGTTTAGGGTTAGGTTTTTCTCTAGTTGCTTCCGAGTCTGTGTTTCGATTCCGAGTTGGGGTCGGTTTCCTGCCGCCATCTTCTCGTAAGTTTCAGTAGTTTTCTTTTTGTGTTTCTGTTATTTTTCATTAGGACTTTCCTCTGAACTTTGTGAGACCTAGACACAGCCTTTCTACAGCAAGTTTACATTAGGCACTTCCCCAAAAGAATAGCTATCTTGTGCTCTAGCAGGCTGCTCAATTTCTCATAATTTTTGGTGTGCTTTTGCGTTTATTTCTGCTTCCAGTTTTATTTAAGGCCATTGGAAAAATACATAAAAACAGAAAAAGAGTTAAAAAAAGAGAGAAAAGAGAGAAAGTTGCAAAAACAAAGGGCTAAAAAGTTTCATACATATTTTGGAGCATTGGAGCTAGTTGCTAATTGCACTACTTTGCCACCACTTTGAGCAATCTTGTGCCTGTTTTCTGTGAGCCTAGCTATTGTCTTTCGAGTGCATTGCAAAATTTCCTCCATATATTTGCATTGCCACTCTTGTCTCCATCTTTTGTGTGAGTTCTATAGGTGTGTTTTTATATCATCACAAACAGCTAATTGGACTTTGTTATTTTGGTGTGTTAAGATCTCCTAAGCCAAGCTCCACCAACTATCATGTTTTCCTTGTGACACTTGATATCCTGGTTATTCTCTTCTCACACTTGGTACACTTATCATTGGTACTTGTTGGTAAGTAACTCTTATTCACTTTGGAACAGGTAAAGATACACTATTATTTGCTGGTTTTGAGTGGGTTGTGAGAGAACACCACATTCCATTGTTATTTTGTTTTCACTAACATATTAATCAATGGCTTATGCTAGTGATCTTGTTGCGCAGGATACGAAGAAACCTGAGGATACAGTCAAGTGGAATGAATATGAAGCTTTGAGAGACACCATGTACAAATGAATTGCTGCTGAAATAGAGAAGAGTGATGATAGTTTGAGGGAGGAGTTGAACACTTTGGACCTCAAAATTGATGCTGCTGCTACTCAAGAATCTGTGGATATTTTACAAGAAGCTGTGACCAATTTGACACGACAGGTTGCAAATTTAGCAACACTCCTGGAAAACCCACGGCGAGCTCCACCCAATGCTCCCAATGCTGCTGATTTACATGGCCGTGGCAATGTGCACGGTGGCCGTGGAGGAGTTGCTGCAAGGAGGATCCAATTGGACAATAATAGAGAGGACGATGGTTTGGGCAAACCGAAATTCTCTATCCCTACTCTCACTTGTGATACTGAAGATGTAGAAGAGTATTTGATGTGGGAGCTGAAAATTGAGAAGTTATGGAGATTACATGATTATAGTGAGGAAAGGAAAATAAAGCTTGCCTCGTCTGGTTTTGATGGTTATGCTCTTTTGTGGTGGGATAGCATTACAAGTTTGACAGACGAACATGAAGAACCAGAAGTTGCTACCTGGGGCGAGATGAAACAATTACTTCGAGACAGATTTGTGCCCAAAAATTATATTAGAACTCTCTATGATAAGTTGCAACAATTGAAGCAAGGAACAAAATATGTGGATGCTTATTTCAAGGAGATGGAGTTGATACTTCAAAGAGCTCGGGTTAGGGAGGCTCCTGAACAAACAATGCAAAGATTCCTTTCTGGTTTGCAATTTAAAATCAAGAGCATTGTGAGGCATGTTACCTATACTGATATGACAGATTTGCTACATCAAGCAAGAGAAGCTGAGAAAAGGTTGGCCGAAGAAGCACAAATGAGTACACGGAGGAGTTTTTCACAGAAGACTTCTGTTTTCTCACCACCAACGCCTCAAGTTGCTCAGAGCCGAAGTGGCACTAATGCCAAACCGGAAACTAACACTTCGGGTGCCAAGAAATTAGCCCCACCAATTGCCAATTCGAGTGGATCAGCCAATGTAACCCGAAATAGAGACATGGTCTGTCATACATGTGGAGGGAAAGGGCACTTTAAAAGAGATTGTCCTAATAAAAAGGTCATGATCATTAATGCTGATGATGAGTATGAGACTGGCGATGATGCTGATCCTAATGAGGAGGATATTTATGAGGAGGAAGATGGTCCTATAGATGCATATGCTACAAATTATCCAACTATTGTTTGCACACAAGCTTTGAGTGTTATTCCAAGTGACGAGGGTCAAAGATGCAATTTGTTCCAAACCAAAGCAATTGTAGGTCCTAAAATGGCTTGCAAGGTGATCATTGATGGAGGGAGTTGCAGAAATTTAGCAAGCAAGGAATTATGTGCAAAGCTCAAGTTGAAATATATTCCACACCCACACCCTTATTATATTCAGTGGTTGAGTGACAAAGAAGAAATCAAGGTGTGCCATATGGTGAGAGTGGAATTTCAGATTGGACCATACCAAGACACAATTGAGTGTGATGTGGTTCCTATGTCAGTTTGCCACATGCTATTGGGTCGGCCATGGCAATTTGACCGAAAGTTATCCATGATGGAAGGGCAAACACATATCAATTGAATTGGCATAAAAGGATATTATATTGCGGCCTATGTCCCACAAGAAATTGTAAATGAGTCTCGACAAAAAACTGAAGTGAATTTAGAGAAGCAAGTGTGAGACACGAAAAGAGTGATAAGAATAATTCTGTGGGTGATAATCACCTAGGCCGAGTGGTAAAAGTAAGGGAGTGACCTTTTAACAATGTTAGCCACCAAAGATGATTTGAGAGAGTTTAGTGAGGATCCTAGCTTAGTACCTATAGTGCTTATGCATAAGGGGAAATTTTAGTTTCTAACGACATGACTCCTATTTCTCTTGGTGTTTCTAATGTTTTGCAGGAATTTGGTGATGTTTTTTCAGCTGAGATACCTTCGGGTTTGCCACCATTGAGAGGCATTGAGCATCAAATTGATCTTATTCCTGGTTCATCATTGCCAAACCGAGCTCCCTATAGGACAAATCCCCAAGAGACGAAGGAAATTCAGAAACAAGTACAAGAGTTGTTGGATAAAGGGTATATTCGAATCAGCCTTTCTCCTTGTGTTGTTCCTGTTATTTTGGTTCCTAAGAAAGATGGTACTTGGCGCATGTGTGTAGATTGTAGAGCCATTAACAACATCACTATTCGTTATAGACATCCTATACCTCGCTTGGAGGATATGTTAGATGAATTAAGTGGTGCTGCTATTTTCTCTAAAATTGATTTGCGTAGTGGTTATCATCAAATTAGGATGAAAGAGGGGGATGAGTGGAAAACAGCCTTTAAATTTGGTTTATATGAGTGGTTAGTAATGCCTTTTGGTTTGACTAATGCACCTAGTACTTTCATGAGATTTTATTGGCAAGTTTGTGGTAGTTTATTTTGATGATATTCTCATATATAGCCACAATGAAAATGAACACATTGATCATATTCGACAAGTTTTGCATGTGCTACGAGAAAATAAATTATTTGGTAATCTTGAGAAGTGCACTTTTGGCAAAGATAAGGTCATATTTCTTGGATATGTTGTTCTAAGCATGGATTGAAGTAGATGAGTCTAAAATTGAAGCAATTAAAAATTGGCCTACACCATGAATGTAGTCAAACGAAGTTTTAATGGACTTGCTGGTTTTTATAGAAGATTTGTGAAGGATTTTAGTACCATTGCTGCCCCTTTGAATGATTTGACTAAGAAAGGTGTTGATTCGAATGGGGGGTGACTCAAGACATTGCTTTTGATACTCTGAAAAATAAGTTGATTTCGGCTCCTTTATTAATGCTTCCTAATTTTCATAAACAATTTGAAATTGAATGTGATGCTAGTGGCATAGGTATTGGAGGTGTGTTGATGCAAGATAAAAAACCAATTGCTTATTTTTCTGAGAAGTTGCATGGTGCTCAATTGAATTATTCTGTCTATGATAAAGAATTGTATGCACTTGTTAGAGTTCTTGAAGTTTGGAAACATTATTTGTGGCCAAAAGAATTTATCATACATTCTGATCATGAGGCATTAAAATTTTTGAAGAGTCAATCCAATCTTAATAAGAGATGCTAAATGGGTAGAATTCATTGAATCTTTCCATATATTATTAAACATAAGAAAGGATTAGATAATGTGGTTGCTGATGCTTTGTCAGAAAAAACATGTTACTCACCAAATTGGATGTTCAAGTTCGGGTTTAGAGAGTTTGAAATCTTTATATGCTGAAGATAATGAATTTTCTATGCCATATGTTAAATGTTCTGATGTGAAAGCTTGGGATAAGTATCACATACATGATGGATTTCTGTTTAGAGCTAACAAACTATGTGTTCCCGAGTGCTCTTTGCGTTTGATGTTAGTGCAGGAACATAGTGGTGGATTGATGGGCCACTTTGGACGTGAGAAAACATTGTTGATGTTGGCCGACAATTTTTATTGGGCACATATGGGCGGATGTTTAGGTTTGTGCAACGTTGCATCACTTGCAACAAGGCTAAATCAAAGTTGAAGCCTCACGGTTTGTATACTCCTCTTCCTGCACCTACTACACCATGGGAAGACATTAGTATGGATTTTGTGTTAGGTTTGCCAAGGACAAAAAGAGGACATGATTCTATATTTGTGGTAGTGGATAGATTTTCTAAGATGTCACATTTTATTGCATGCCACAAAAGCGACGATGCGTCGCATATTGCTAATCTGTTTTTCAGGGAAATCGTAAGGATCCATGGAGTACCAAGAACTATTGTTTCGGATAGAGATGTCAAATTCATGAGCTATTTTTGAAAGACGCTATGGGGGAAGCTAGGAAAAGCTGCTGTTTTCAACTACATGCCACCCCAAACTGATGGACAAACTGAAGTGGTGAATCGCACACTATCAACATTATTGCGAACCATGATCAAGAAAATTTGAAGGAGTGGGAAGAGTGTTTGCCACATGTTGAATTTGCATACAACAGGGCTGTTCATTCAACTACTCAACTTTGTCCTTTCGAGGTGGTCTATGGTTTTAAGCCCATTACACCACTTGATTTATTGCCACTTCCATACAAGAAGAACAAATATGGAGGCATCCAAACGAGCTGATTTTGTGAGAAAGATTCATGAGAAGACAAAGGAGGCCATAGAAAAGAAAGGGAAGTATGTGGCTGATAGAGTGAATAAGAAGAGGAAGGAGGTGTTGTTTCAGCCTAGAGATATGGTTTGGGTACACTTTCGGAAAGATAGATTTCCTACATTGAGAAAATCCAAGTTGATGCCTCGAGGTGCTAGTCCTTACAAAGTGCTTGCAAAGATAAATGACAATGCCTACAAGATAGACATTCCAACTGATGAGTTTGGTGTGAGCAATTCTTTCAATGTTGCTGATTTGTCACCATACATTGGAGATGATCTTGCATCGAGGACGATGCCTTTTCAAGGGGGGAGGATGATGAGGACATCCCTAATTCTTCTACTATTTCTCCCATTAATAATGCAGCTGTCCAAGACAATGAAGTGAGACTTGGTCCAATGAAAAGATCAAGAACCAAGTTATTAGAACAACAGGTGAATTCTCTCCTAGTAGAATATGATAATTATAATGATGAGAATTTTATCCTACCTAAGTCTATGCATTTATGTATGATTAGGTTTGTTGATAACACCAATGCTGAGGGAGGAGATCATCAAGACAAGGAGGAGCATGATTTGGAGCGTGGTGGACACATGAAGACATATGCTGGAAATATTCATACAAGTGTGGAAAAATAGCAACACATATTTGTCCACAAATTATTATTTATGGAAAACAAGAGGAGGGCGTTCCATTGAAGATTAATCTGCCGATGTCATTGTCATACTCATCGTAGGCAAGGGCCTGCGTGTCCTACATGGCTGAACCCATTGGGTCGGTTTGTATCTTGTTTAAGTCCAATTAGGAGTCCAGTCCGAGTTGGGGTAGAGGTGCTTGCATAAGGCCTTGTGGCCGCACCCCTTGATGTAGCTCGGATCACGACCATCACCATGTCAAGACCTCCAACACGTCACAAGTCACCATGGACATCAAAGGTGAGCTCGTTCCCCTACTTGAGCCCCATTCCTCACCCTTTGGATAGTATGCTACGTCATGTTGAGTCCCTTGATGATGCTAGGGTGACCACGACGAGCACGTGTACACGGGAGGATGGCCAAGGCGCAAGAGGAACGAAGCCCGTCAAGGCGGTGGCTTGAAAGAGGAGAAGAAAGAAGAGCAAGCAGCTCTAGGGAGCGGTACTACCGCTGGGTCAAGCGGTACTACCGCCCCTGGCTCCAGAAGCAAGAACACGTCCCACGCCAGCGGCACCAGCGGCGGTACCGACCAGTACCGGGGACGTGGGATGGGTGCGCCCACGCCAGCGGTACCGGTACCGCTGGCACTACCGCTGAAACAGCACTTCGGATGCTTCATCCGGTACCTCCCGCGGTAGCGGCGGCGGTACCAACTGGTACCGGGAAGGTGGGAAGCAGCGACGCCTGCCCGCACCAGCGGTAGCACCGGCAAAGCCAGTGGTACTACCACCAGTGCGGGAACCTCTCCGCCAGATCTGCTGTGCAACCTTATCCGTTCGTCCTCCTAGTTGCTTGGACTATATAATGCACCCCTTTGACTAGATCTAGGGTTAGACTATGATTTGGGAACTAAAGTAGAGCCTTGCTCCTTCTTTTCAAAGTGTCTCTTTCCTCCTATGGAGATGAATCAAGACCTCCACATGTGGAGATAAACCAAGGCCTCCTCTTGAGGAGAAGATCCCTGCGTGGATACCAAGGCTCCGCTTGTAGTTGGGATTACTTGCTAATCTTCCATCTTTAGGTGGCTAGGTTGGATTGGTTGGATTGACCAATTGGACAAACAATTCTAAGAGTAAGGTGTGCTTGGGAGAGGAGGATTGGGGGCTGCCCTCGGGGATTTGTTACCAATCGAGTCTTGCCGGGTTGCTACTTGCTATTTACCTTTGTGTGTTTGATTTCCCCTCTTTTGTGTTCTTCGTTCTTCGCGTGTTCTTCGTGTTCATCCTTCCCTCCGTACAAATCCGTGAAAATCAGGACCAACCCGCATCATATGGTATCAGATCTCTAGGTTGACACGGATTTGATTTGTGTTTCCACCAAAATCCACCAAAATTTTCTTCGTTTTTGAGAAATTCGAAAATTTCCACCAAAAATAGCCTTGCCTTGATTCGAGCCGATCTGTCGATTCGTTGCGTTTTTTGTAGTTTTTGTCCATGGATCTGTTGCTTTAGGACCCTCTCCACCCTTGTTTGCGTTCCCTATCCTTAATTTTGCAAATTTCCCACGGATTCGAGGAAATTTTAGACCCCAAATTCCCCAAAATCGAGTCAAACTCGAGCAGATTCGACTACAGCGGTAATACCGCCGGGTTAAGCGGTACTACCGCCAGGGCCAATTTTTGCAGAAATTTTTCTTTCTCCTCGGTTCGTTTTGGCATTTCCTCTTTTGTTTGAGTCCTTTCTTGGTGTCCTCTACGTCTACGACATCGACACGCTTCCGCAGCCACGCATCATCAACGCCAAGCGACGACGCCACCAAGGACTCGACATTCCCCCACCACCATAATCCGTTGTGAGCCCTTCTTCCTTTCGTGTACCTTGACCTATTGGACTAGCTCGGTGATATTGCGAGGCATTGCACGTGTTGAGTGTTTGTCTTCAACAATTGGCGAGTGTGTATCGTTAGGGATCTTGGCACTAGCAAAAGAGAAGGAATCATCGTCTAAAAGCAAAAATCAAAAAAAAAAGAGAAAAGAAAAGAATCAAGTGGTACCAAGTATCAACTCTTGTAGGTTGCGACAAAGCTTGAACCGCCAAAGTGAGAGTGAGTGTTAACTCTTGTGCAAATCCGTTGCCCACTCAAAGCAATTGAGCTAGCGTCCTTCTTGTGTTGGGTGACATTTGAGCACGTAGTCTTCGTTAGGTTGGCTATCTTCGAGTGCTCACCCTTTGGTCGCCCAACCTCATTATTCGCTTTTGTGTGTGTTTCTTGCTACTTTGTGGTTGGAGTTTCTTTGGTAATTTGATCATTGTGCATTTTCTCTACCTTTGATAATATACTTGTCGGCGGGTTTGTTTGTTTCGTTTGCCACTTCATACCTTCCTATCCTCATAAGTGTGTGTGTTGGGTGTTAGAACCGGATACTCTCCTCTCAAGCCACATTATACTTGGGATATAGTTTGTCTTGGTTTTTCTTTATCACATATCTCACTTGATCTTGAGAAAATGTTTAGGGAAAGTACAAACGGAAGCTCAAGCTCGGAAGAGGAAATCCATGGTGAAGTTCAAGGTGATCATGCCTATGTTACACTTGGCGAGTTCGTTGGTATTGGACACCTTCTTCGTGATGGCTTATGCCACTATGAACGACGTCGTCAAGCTCTAGAAGCCAACTTCAACAACCGCATGCATGCGCAAGAAGCGTCTATGGACCGCGTGACCGAAGCTATCAACAACCTTGTGCAACATCGATCGCTCGTCTTCAAGCTCGCGCCGCCCAAGGCACACTACAAGGTCGTCACAATCAAGGCATACGCGTCATGGTCCTCGTCAAGGTGAACCACAACAAGATCTTCGACATAACCAAAGGCGCGACGGTCATGAACGACATCGTCATGGACGTCATGAACCTCGACAAGAACGTCAACACTCACCTCGAGCGTACCAAAAGGATGAACATCAAGAGCTTCATCGCTCAAATGGTGGACGCCATGAACGCACTCCTTCGCCACCACCTCACCCTATAGATCGCCGAGACACTTGGACTCCCATATGGCATGAGGAAGAACGCATATGCGACAATTGCCAAGGCCAAGACCATGGTCCACGAGAATGTCCCAATCTCTCGTGTCCGTTATGCGATGGCACTGGTCACATGATGTGGGAGTGCCCAAATGGAGATGAGGGCGACAAGAAGATGGTCGAGAATGGGATTCTCCCTTTGACCACGGAGGCGAGCATGAGCAATGCTATCACTTCGGTGGATGCATTGAACGAGGATGCCCAAACTATGGCATGTACTTTTGGAGGAGATGAGGTCGACAAGGTTGAGCATGGGAGTTTCCCGTCAACCTTGGTGGCGTATGGAGATGAGGAAACCGAGCCTACCCTCATGTGCTTGAGTGATGAAATGGTACCAAACCCATGTGAGCATGAGAACCACTTAGCCCACTCGAGTGAGAGCGAGAGTGAGTTGAGTGACCCCACCATATGTGAGTTTGAGTGCTTTCACTTTGAGGGAATGAGTGATACACCACATGAGTTGAGAGAGGTAGTTGATAGGTCTTGTGAGGCCATTTCGATTTCTAGCAACTTAACCTCTACCTCTAGTGTGTTCTCTCATTGCGTGCTAGGTTCCATGGTTGACGAGACGCCCCCTCTTGACTTGATGGTGCCTCACATGGAGATGATGTACATGGAACATGATGATTATGCCACCACATGTCTACATAATGATGAACACGTCGGTCACATGGACTCGACTATTCCTTCAACACCTACCTCAAATGAGCGGGACTACAAAGGTATGGGTGTTGATGTGACCATGATCCCACTAGTGGACATGATGACCTATGATTGCTCGCATGCTATGGATGATTTACTTGCCCCATCATATGAGTCTTTCTTATTCCCATGTGATACGTTGTTTGAAACCAATGTTGATCATGTGGAATTACCTATTTGTGATGCTTTTTCCATAGACATGCCTAGTTATGAGTGTTTCCAATTCTTTCCCGTTGTCAATTCAAACATGATGAACAATTGCTCTTTTCCAATGTTTGTTGACAACAATGATCACGCTTTCCGCTTGCTTTGCAACAAATGCTTGCAATTTTCTCCCATTGATGCATGCAACATGTTGAATAATTTCTCTTTCACATGTATTGGTTGCAACAATGATAACATTCTTGATAATGAGATGGCACCCATAGCTTTCTCACATTTTGGAGATGTTTGGTTTTCTTTTAGGGACCTTGTTCCCTCCTTCACTTTGCTTAGTAACCATCCACATATGTCATATGTTTCAATTGACTTTGATGTGTTTGGTGATGAGCAAATGAAGAGTCACGTCATGATGGATGATGTGTTCGTATACCATGCGCACAATTTCTTTCTTTGGGTTTTGGTGTGCATTGAGCCTCATGATATGTTGTCAACCTCAATTGAACATGAGTTGGCAACACGAGCTCTTGAGAGCATACATTTGAGTTGTGCTTCGATTCCAACTCTAAAATTCTTTTCATGTTTTGCATCAAACAAGTTGTCCAATTTCTCTTGTTTATGGTTTGTTTGCAATCATGATGATGCTTTTGGTCTCCTATATGACAAGCATGTGTCCTTGATCTTTCACATGGATGATTTATGTGTTGCCACAAATATGTTGAACAATTGTCCTTTCCAATGGCTTGTTGGCAACCATATTGACATTTTGTGCAGGCCGTGTCATGAGTGTTTTGGTTCCTACTCATTTGGTGTTGCACCACCTATTTCGAATACTTGCTCTTTCCTATGGGTTGTTTGCACCCATGTTGATAACTTGGACATTTCTCATCGTGCGTTTTTGCCAACTTCTCCGCTTATTGCATCAAGGATAGTGACAAATTTCTCTTTCCCATGCCTTGTGTGCAATGTTGATCATATGGGTCAAATTGTTCATGGAGTTTTTGTGTTTTCACATTTGGAGAATGTTCCGAGAAAGTGCTTGTACATTGACCTTGCCGATGCTTTGAATTTCACATATTTGTGTTGTGCTAATGGTGTAATGAATATGAATGGACATGTCATTTATGATATGCTCCTATATCTTGCACACACATTGCTTGCTTGGTCTTTGATATGTAGGTTGAAGAAGTGCCACAGCATTTGCAACGACTACATGGTGACCTACACGTCAACGTCTACACATCTACCTCCTTGCCATGATGATGAGCAAGAGTCGAGGACGACTCTTTTTAAAGGGGGGGGAGATGATGTAGCCCGGATCACGACCATCACCATGTCAAGATGATGAAGTAGGGGTTCCTCTAGGGTGGCCCAATCTTCACGGATTAATGAACGAGGGGACGAACTCACGCAAGAACACGAAGAACACGAGGAAGAACGCCAAACACGCACAAGATACAAGAACCGTTTCCCTTACCGGTCGGTCCAACCGGTCCAATAGAATCCACACGAAGGTGGAGAGATTGGCAAGTAGTCAAACTACAAGTAGAGGTCTTGAATCCACAAGGGGATCTTCTCCACTAGGGGAGGAACCATCCCCACAAGGGGAGGAAGGAGACCTTTGAGAAGAAGGAGTCTAGCTCTACTCTAATCTCAAAACATAGTCTATCTAGATCTGGAGGGGGTAGGTGCCTATATATAGGTTTGACCCAAAGGGGTAGGTGGGAGAGGGATACAAGGGAATATTCCCTGTTTCTGCACGCAGGCATCGGTAGTACCGTTGGGGCAGCGGTAGTACCATTCCAGGTCAGGTGGCGGTAGTACCGCTGCTCCAGCGGTAGTACCGGCGGACTCTCACGAATAAGATTGAAGTCCTCCAGCGGTAGTACGATGCAGGTACCGGCAGGTACCGCTGGCGATCCAGAGAGCATTTGGCGTGGCACGGTAGTGGTGGCGGTAGTGATAGCGGTAGTACCGCTCCTGGGGCTCAGCGGTAGTACCGCTCGGCTGGCGGTAGTACCGCTGAAGATGCTGCGGCTTCTCTTCCTTCTTATCTTCCAAGCGACCGTCTTGTCCGGCTCGCTTCCTCTCACGCCTTGTCCATCTTCCCGTGGTCTTGTACCCGTGGGGACACACCTAGCAATGCAATGGGAATAATGGTCAAGTAGTATAACGTCCAAAGGTGACATATAGTGAATCACATAGCGGAAGGAGTTCACCTTTGAGGTCCATGGTGACTTGGGATATGTTGGGTTGCTTAGGGTAGGTTGCACTACATCATCTCCCCTCCCTTTAAAAAGAGTCGTCCTCGACTCTTGCTCTTCATCACCATGTAAAGGAGGTAGATGTGTTGTCGAAGAATTGAAATTCACCATACCTACAAACACCAAAGACCAAGCAAACCATGTGTGTGCAAGAAAGAGGAGCATATCAACAATGACATGTCCATTCTTTGTCATAGCACCGTTAGCACAACACAAGAATATGAAAATGTATTGCAAGTGCAAGGTCAAAGTGTAAGCAATCCAATGCAACATCTTCAAAATGTGGAAATACCAAAACTCCATAAAAATATGAGGATGCCATGTAGGAATCTCACTGTGAACCATATGGTCATTATTGCACACAAGGCATTGAAAGTGACAATTTGTCATCAACCTTGATGCAACAAGAGGAGAATTTGGCAAAAACACACAATGTAGAATGTCCAAAATATCATCATGGTGGCAAACAAAGCACATGAAAGAGCAAGTTTTCAACATATTTGTTGCAACACCAAATTGGTAAAAACCAATAAACTCATGACAAGACATGCGCAAAGTGTCATTATGGTTGCACACAAGCCATTTAAAAGAACAAGTGTTCATCATATTTGTTGCAACACATAAATCATTCACATAAAAGATGGGGAAATTTGTCTTGCCATACGGGAAAGCATTATCACAAACATGTTTGCAAACAAACCAAAACCAAGAGAAATTGATCAACTTGTTTGATGCAAAACATGGGAAGGGTATTAGAGCTGGGTTCGATCCACGACTCAAGTGTATGCTCTCAAGAGCTCTTTTTGTCAACTCATGCTCAAGAGAGGTTGACATTATCATGCGGTTACCGGCACACACAAGACAACATATGAAGAAGTTATGTGCACGGTATATGAACACATCATCCACCATGAAGTGTCTCTTCATTTGCACATCACCAACCACACAAAAATCAATTGGAAAATATTACATATGTGGATAGTCACTATGCAAAGTGAAGGATGGAACAAGTTCCATATGAGAAAACGAAACATCTCCAAAATTTGAGAAAGCTATGGGGGCAATCTCATTATCAAGCATTTCAACATTAGTGCAAGCAACACTTGTGAAAGAGAAATTGTTCAACATGTTGCAAGCCATAATGGGAGAAAAATAGAAACATTCATAACAAGGCATGTTCATGGCAACATCATCACAAATAGGGAATTCCACATGATCAACATTGGTTTCAAACAAAGTATCACAAGGGAATAAAAACGAATCATATGTGACCTCACAAGAATCATCCATAGCATGCAAGCAATCATAGTTCATCATGTCCACTAGCGGGATCATGGTCACATCAACACCCATACCTTTGTAGTCCCACTCATGTGAAGTAGGTGTTGAAGTAGTAGGGGCTTCATGTAGCCGACTTGTTCATCTTGAAGTAGACATGGGGTGGCATCATCATCATCCTCCATGTACATCTTCTCCATTTGAGGCATCATCAAGTCGAGTAGTGGCGTCGCATCATCCAATGAACCTAGCACACAATGAGAAAACACACTAGAGGTAGAGGTTAAGTTGTTAGAAATCGAAATGGCCTCACAAGACCTATCAACTACCTCTTCAACTCAAGTGGTGTATCACTCATTCCCTCAAAGTGAAAGCACTCAAACTCACATATGGTGGAGGCACTCAACTCACTCTCACTCTCACTCAAGTGGGCTAAGTGGCTCTCATGCTCGCATGGGATTGGTGCCATCTCATAACTCAAGCTCATTGGGATAGGCTCGGTTTCCTCATCTCCATACGCCTCCAAGGTTGAAGGGAAACTCCCATGCTCAACCTCCTCAACCATCTCGCCTCCAAAGGTCAATGCCATAGAGTAGGCATCATCACTCGACTCCTTTGCGGAAGGGAAAATCCCATGCTCCGCTTCATCACTTGACTCCATTGCCGAAGGGAACATCCCATGCTCGGCATCATCATCACTTGACCCATGGTCATAGGTGATAGCATTCTCCATGCTCGCCTCCTTGGTCGAAGGGAAAATCCCATGCTCGACCATCTTCTCACCATCTTGGTCTCCATTTGTGCACTCCCACATCATGTGACCTCTTCCATTGCATAGTGGGCACAAGAGATTGGGACATTCTCGTGGATCATGGTCTTGGCCTTGGCAATTGTCACAAATGAGTTCTTCATCTTGCCATATGGGGGCCAATGTGGTGGTGGCACTTGGTGTAGAGGCCATATTATGAGAAGTGCTTGAGAAAGGCGCCGTCTTCTTTTCATGTCGACGTTGACGCTCTTGAGTGGTGGGGTGTCGCCGAAAGTCATTCGGATGATTCTCCTCATGTTGGCGTCGGCGTGCTTGTTGCCTTGGTGACCTTGACTTGGAGCTCCCACTCGAGCTTGGTGATATGTTCCGAAGCTTGGCGAGTGAAGAGATGTCGTCTTGGAACTTGGACATGTTGTGGTCTACCTTGGCATCTTTCTTGTGGCGCCTTCTTGAGCGTGATGAAGAATGTAGACGCTTGGCAAGGTTGTCGATGGCGTCCATGAGGTTCTTGAACGTTCGATTAGTGTCGCCAAACTTGTCCAAGGGTGCATCAACCTTGTTCACTTGGTCATCCCTCATGTTGGCATCTTTCATGTGTCGCCATGATGAGCTAGATGGGCCTTGGCTTGGCTTGGCCTTGTCGATGCACTTCTTGGGGTGCCGCCTTTGGGTTGATGTCGAATGCCGATGCTTGGCGCTCTTGGCGATGTCCTTCTCATGGCACCTTCTTGAAGTTGATGGCGAATGGCGAAGCTTGGCACTCTTGGAAGTAGATGGAGCTCCATAGGGTGAACTCATGGTGGCCTTCTTGTCGGAGCACCGTCTTGAGCTTGAACCATAGAAGTAGGTTGTGCCATGACGCTTGGTGGTGCCGCTCTTGAACATGGTGGTGATGGGGGTCCTCTCCTCTTGCATGTTGTCGAAGTCACCGCACATGCTACAAGAGTAGTAGTCGTAGACGTTCTCCACCATGTCATCGGAGTGGTAGTCGTAGTAGTGGCGCTCCACCATGTCGTTGTAGTCGATGTTGGTACCATGTGATGAGGCATGTGAAGACACTTGCGCCTCATTGTCGTTGGAGCTCATGTAGTCGGAGTCGTGGTAGATTCGCACGTACTTGGAGTCGATACATATGATGAAGGTTGCTTGACGTCATGGTACCGCTCCTTGTCGTGGACGCTCGAATAGTCGGAGTCGTAGTAGGAGTAGTTGTAGCGGAAGTCTTGGTGATGATCCATCATGTCATGGGGGTCATTGTTGGTGTAGTCGTAGTAGTAGTCGTCCCCATGTCCTCAAAGTTTGAGGCATCATAGTACATGTGACTCATCGTGTAGTCCTCCTCATAGGCTCCATAGTCGCATTCGCTCTCCCTAGACATGTCAACTCACAAGACAAGTGTATATATGTGGAGTGGAAAGGAACTAGAACACAACCTCTCACCTTGTAGATAGTATTGGACGTCGTGGACAACCAAGGGAAACGATCACAAAGTAAAATGCTTGTGTTCAAGTATCCAAAGCAAACTCCAAAACACACACGGCTTAAAAGTTGGTAGGAAGGTATGGTAGGTGGAAAGCAAATTGAACCAACCGGAAACCAAGATATTGTCAAAGCAAGTAGAGAACCACGATGATCACAAAGCAAAACAAGTCAATCTCAAAAGATAGGAATGTAGTTCAAGGAAACACACGCGCGGAGAGATAAATGGGACTCGTGCAACCAAGAAGTGAGCTAAAGAACCATATGATCCTAGCGAAGACTATAAGCTCGTGTTGCACAAGTACAAGGAGAGCCACTAGCTCGATTGCAATTTATTGGTGGGCTACAAGATTTGCACAACAATGCACCACCTACTAGATGTTCATCGAGCTTGCGCTTTCCTACTAGATATGGCAAGTGGTGTTTCTTTCTTTCTTTCTTTCTTTTGATTTGGCACTTTTTGCTTCTTTTCTCTTGTCTCTTTTGATTCTTTTTCTCGTTTGCACACACACTTCTTTTTATGCCAATAACAAGATATATGATAGATGAACTAGCGCACAACTTTTGCTCGGAAACTACACGGTGCAAATGTGCAAAGCCCAAGCAATCATCAAGAGCTAGCCTCAATAGGACATGGTAAGCGCAAAGATATAGTGTGGCTTTCAACGGAATGGCAAGGGGTAAAGGTTGGCGATGTTATACCTTTCGTCGATGTTCTTCACCCTTTGTTGTAGAAGCTTCATGCTTGCCCACGGATTTTGGTGGTGGTAGATGATGGATCTTCCGCAATGGTGACGAAGGCCATGATCGTAGCTTCGAAACGAGCCAAAGAACACCAAAAACGGAGTCCGGAATCAAAAGATATGGTCGAAACCGTGGCGCTGAAATGCTGTTTTCGTGTCTGTTCCAGGTCCTGGCGGTAGTACCGCTACCGCTAGGCCAGAGGTAGTACCGCTAGCTCCAGAAACTACACCCGAGACGGAAATTTCGCGATTTTGGGCGGAAAAACGGAGCTCAAATCAGCAAATCGGAGGGCCAAATGATGGAATTAGGCTATGGGAACGCAAAGGAAGGTAGATCAACAAGTATAGCAATAGATCCACGGATCAAAACTTGCAAAAACGCACTCAAATCTCAGATCGATCCAAAAGCAATTTGGGGCTATTTTTGGTGGAAATTTTCGAATTTCTCAAAAGCAAAGAAAAATTAGGGGGATTTGGGGGTAGAAACACATGTCAAATCCGTGGCAACCATGCTCTGATACCATATGATGAAGTAGGGGTTCCTCTAGGGTGGCCCAATCTTCACGGATTGACGAACGAGGGGACGAACTCACGCAAGAACACGAAGAACACGAGGAAGAACGCCAAGAACACAAGAACACGCACAAGATACAAGAACCGTTTCCCTTACCGGTCGGTCCAACCGGTCCAATAGAATCCACACGAAGGTGGAGAGATTGGCAAGTAGTCAAACTACAAGTAGAGGTCTTGAATCCACAAGAGGATCTTCTCCACTAGGGGAGGAACCATCCCCACAAGGGGAGGAAGGAGACCTTTGAGAAGAAGGAGTCTAGCTCTACTCTAATCTCAAAACATAGTCTATCTAGATCTGGAGGGGGTAGGTGCCTATATATAGGTTTGACCCAAAGGGGTAGGTGGGAGAGGGATACAAGGGAATATTCCCTGTTTCTGCACGCAGGCAGCGGTAGTACCGTTGGGGCAGCGGTAGTACCGTTCCAGGTCAGGTGGCGGTAGTACCGCTGCTCCAGCGGTAGTACCGGCGGACTCTCACGAATAAGATTGAAGTCCTCCAGTGGTAGTACGATGCAGGTACCGGCAGGTACCGCTGGCGATCCAGAGAGCATTTGGCGCGGCACGGTAGTGGTGGCGGTAGTGCTAGCGGTAGTATCGCTCCTGGGGCTCAGCGGTAGTACCGCTGAAGATGCTGCGGCTTCTCTTCCTTCTTCTCTTCCAAGCGACCGTCTTGTCCGGCTCGCTTCCTCTCACGCCTTGTCCATCTTCCCGTGGTCTTGTACCCGTGGGGACACACCTAGCAATGCAATGGGAATAATGGTCAAGTAGTATAACGTCCAAAGGTGACATATAGTGAATCACATAGCGGAAGGAGTTCACCTTTGAGGTCCATGGTGACTTGGGATATGTTGGGTTGCTTAGGGTAGGTTGCACTACATCACAAGACCTCCAACACGTCACAAGTCACCATGGACATCAAAGGTGAGCTCGTTCCCCTACTTGAGCCCCATTCCTCACCCTTGGGATAGTATGCTACGTCATGTTGCGTCCCTTGATGATGCTAGGGTGACCACGACGAGCACGTGTACACAGGAGGATGGCCAAGGCGCAAGAGGAACGGAGCCCGTCAAGGCGGTGGCTTGGAAGAGGAGAAGAAAGAAGAGCAAGCAGCTCTAGGGAGCGGTACTACCGCTGGGTCAAGCGGTACTACCGCCCCTGGCTCCAGAAGCAAGAACACGTCCCACGCCAGCGGCACCAGCGGCGGTACCGACTGGTACCGGGGACGTGGGATGGGTGCGCCCACGCCAGCGGTACCACCGCTGGCGCTACCGCCGAAACAGCACTTCGGATGCTTCATCCGTTACCTCCCGCGGTAGCGGCGGCGGTACCAACTGGTACCGGGAAGGTGGGAAGCAGCGACGCCTGCCCGCACCAGCGGAAGCACCGGCTAAGCCAGCGGTACTACCGCCAGTGCGGGAACCTCTCCGCCAGATCTGCTGTGCAACCTTATCCGTTCGTCCTCCTAGTTGCTTGGACTATATAATGGACCCCTTTGACTAGATCTAGGGTTAGACTATGATTTGGGAACTAAAGTAGGGCCTTGCTCCTTCTTCTCAAAGTGTCTCTTTCCTCCTATGGAGATGAATCAAGACCTCCACATGTGGAGATGAACCAAGGCCTCCTCTTGAGGAGAAGATCCCTGCGTGGATACCAAGGCTCCGCTTGTAGTTGCGATTACTTGCTAATCTTCCATCTTTAGGAGGCTAGGTTGGATTGGTTGGATTGACCAATTGGACAAACAATTCTAAGAGTAAGGTGTGCTTGGGAGAGGAGGATTGGGGGCTCCCTCGGGGATTTGTTACCAATCGAGTCTTGTCGGGTTGTTACTTGCTATTTACCCTTGTGTGTTTGATTTCCCCTCTTTTGTGTTTTTCGTTCTTCGCGTGTTCTTCGTGTTCATCCTTCCCTCCATACAAATCCGTGAAAATCGGGACCTACCCGCATCACCCCTCCCTCTTAAATAGCTACCACCTGCGTGTGGAATAGGTAGACCAAGTTAAAACTAAAACCCTAGCCTCTAGATTGACTGCGCAAGCTTTCATCTTGAAGTAAAACCATTGCAAATCTTACGTGCTATCTTGTTGTTCCATTGGGAATAAGGGGATACAGGACCACCCGTGATCTTTGATTGCGTGTGCAAGAGTGTGTAGTTGAGAATATCCAAAGGGATTGATTGTTGTTGCATTGGCAGCAGGGACTATCCGAGGAGAGTTTTCAGTGAGGCACTAGTTATCAATCATCCACCATACATCCACCATCAAATCGTGTTGATCACAAGAGAAGATCGGGCCACCCCATATCAAAACACTTGGTCCATGACACCTTCAACGTCGCCGACCTATCGCCATACCTTGGAACATCAAGCCATGAGGATGACCAAGAGTCGAGGACGACTCTTTTCCAAGGGAGGGAGATGATGTAGCCCGATCTACGGCTCCTACAACAAGTGGTCCAATGACAAGAGCAAGAGTCAAAACTCTCCATGATAAGGTGAACTCACTCCTATCTATGTGTGATCTCGATACTACTTTGAATGGCTTGCTACTTTATTCTGATACCTTGTGTATACTCAGGCATGACCCTCATGAAGAGCTCCAAGAAAGTGTAGAAGTTGGACAAGAATCGAGTCAAGAAGACGAAGGAGAAGGAGAAAAGATTGGAAAGAAGTTCCAGGGGGCGGTACTACCGCCGGTGGCAGCGGTACTACCGCCCCGGGTCCAGCCGAGCCAGACGCGCCCCCGCCCGGGCTGCACTACCGCCGAAGCTACCGTCGAAAATGAGCCTCTATTTGATCTGCCGGTAGCGCCAGCGGTACCGCAGCGGTACTACCGCCGGCCAGCGGTACTACCGCCTGAGTGATTCCTGAAGCTGCGACGGGAACATGTCGGGTTGAGGACCCGTGTCCCCTCACTTATCCACCCCTATCTCACCTAGACTATAAATAGACCCCCTCCCCTTCAGATCTAGGGTTAGACTAAGATTTGGGATTAGAGTAGAGCCTTGCTCCTTCTTCTCAAAGTGTCTCTTTCCTCCTATGGAGATGAATCAAGGCCTCCCCTTGTGGAGATGAACCAAGGCCTCCCCTTGTGGAGAAGATTCCTTCGTGGATACCAAGGCTTCCTCTTGTAGTTGCGATTACTTGCTAATCTTCCCTCTTAGAGTGGCTAGATTGGGTTGGTTGGATTGACCAATTGGACAAACAATTCTAAGAGTAAGGTGTGCTTGGGAGAGGAGAATTGGGGCTGCCCTAGGGTATTTGTTACTAATTGAATCTTGCTGAGTTGTTACTTGCTAGTTATCCTTGTTTTGTTGATTTCCCCTCTTCGTGTTCTTGAGTTCATCCCGTGTTCATTGTTCCTTCCGCACAAATCCGTGAAAATCGGGACCAATCTACATTAGATGGAGAATCGAGTTGGGCGTCAGGTCGTGTACCTGAAGCCCGTTGAAGTTCAAGAAACGCCGAAAGAACTCCGACGTCGGGAACCCCAGCCCGCGCTCGAGGAAGGCGTTGAAGGCCACGAACTCCCCGGGCTTTGGCTGCGGCTGCGGATCCGCGGACGCGGTGCGCCATCACCGCTCCGATGGAAGCAGTCCTTCCGCCGCGGCTTGCTCCAGCACCTTTGTCGCCACCGTGGAGCGCGCCCAGTTGCTCTTCGGCGCCGCCATTGTTGATGTTTGGAGACCGATGGTGGTGGGAGAGAGAAAGGACGGAGGAGAGGACGCAAGCTTCGCGGAGAAGAGAAGGAGCGGCGCGAGGAAAGGGAAGAGTGAGGCTGTGCTCATACTCAGCCGCTTCCCTTCCACTTAAATAGCCGCTGTAACAACGGCCGTTACCGAAGTAAATGGCGCCGCCCACGTCGCCCACTAACGCCACGTCGCCCGACACCTTGATTCCCGCGCGGGCGTGCCGAGATGCATGGCCACGATTGATGCCACGATGTCGTGTCGTTTCGTTTCCAGCCGTCGGATCGGGAGCGTGCAGGTCGCGGCCGTCATCATTACTTCTGCTGCATCCCGAGGCGGAGGCAGTCGATGCGCCGTCTAGTCACATCAGTCGACTCGGCGTCAGGCGGACAAACACTACAGGACAAACGGTCAAACATGCCGTGACGTCATCAGTAGAATTCGAGGAGCCAACCCGGCAAGGAGACGAGTCGACTCGGTAAAGCGTCCCATCGGGCACGAGCCGGCATCAAACAAAACTTGAGTCAGTCCTAGCGCTGACACCACAGGTCACTCTCCACCTTTTGTTTTCTCGGTTTCAGGAGTTCACTCAGCGACTCGACTTGGCACCCCGCAGAGATGGAGTTCAAGCCGAAGGCGACTCCCTGGTGAACTCGGGGGGCTACTGATGGGGGGATACCCAACCGGGTAGGCTCAAGACCACGAGTCGGGCCATGAGGCCGGGTGGCCAAGCACCCACCCGGAGGACATCTTCTAGGATGCCGGGTCCCCAAGGAACCCGGTGGGCCGGCTCGAGGAAGGCGGCAAGCCGATATATCCGAATCAGAGGAGGATCTGCGTATCCCGAAGAGTGCGCTCCACGAAGCCGTACTTGTAGCGAGTTAGCTAGCGCCGCCTAGGTCACCCGTCATTTCCCTGTAAAGCCTAGCTGGCTCCCTATATAAGGCCGGCTAGGCGCAACCCTAGAGGCAGACTCATCTCATTTCCATAGCCGCCAGAGTACCCGCAAACTCTAGCGCGCACGCCATTGTACACCCCAACATATTTCAATACACCATAGCAGGAAGTAGGTCTTTACCTCGCCAAGAGGGGCCGAACCTGGGTAAACACTCAGTGCTACCTCTCCGTGATCATAAGTCGCCTAGCTCACACCTGACTTATACCACCCCCCCCATGGCATCTGCCGTGACTATACCACGACACACGTGCTTTAGGATGACCTAAAAGTGCTATTGATACTCCTAGATGGCTGGGAGGGGTGCATGTGGGTCAGATGACGTAAGGAGGGTCCGTATACTCCTAGATGGCTAGGAAGGGTCCACGGGGGTCCAGATGGCTAGAATTGTCGCACGTGCTTTAGGATGACCTAAAAGTGCTACTGATACTCCTAGATGGCTAGGAGGGGTGCACGTGGGTCAGATGACATAAGGAGGGTCCGTATACTCCTAGATGGTAAGAAGGGGTCCACGAGGGTCCAGATGGCTAGTATTGTCGCACGTGCTTTAGGATGACCGAAAAGTGCTACTGATACTCCTAGATGGCTGGGAGGGGTGCACGTGGGTCAGATGACGTAAGGAGGGTCCGTATACTCCTAGATGGCTAGGAAGGGTCCACGGGGATTCAGATGGCTAGGATTGTCGCACAAGTTTTAGGATGACCTGAAAGTGCTACTGATACTCCTAGATGCTGGGAGGGGTGCACGTGGGTCAGATGACGTAAGGAGGGTCCGTATACTCCTAGATGGCTAGGAAGGGTCCACGGGGATTCAGATGGCTAGGATTGTCGCACGTGCTTTAGGATGACCTAAAAGTGCTACGGATACTCCTAGATGCTGGGAGGGGTGCACGTGGGTCAGATGACGTAAGGAGGGTCCGTATACTCCTAGATGGCTAGGAGGGGTCCACGGGGGTCCAGATGGCTAGGATTGTCTCACGTTTTTTAGGATGATCTAAAAGTGCTACTGATACTACTAGATGGCTAGGAGGGGTGCACGTGGGTCAGATGACGTAAGGGGGGTCCGTACACTCCTAGTTGGCTAGGAAGGGTCCACGGGGGTCCATATGGCCAGGATTGTCGCACGGGCTTTAGGATGACCTAAAAGTGCTACTGATACTCCTAGATGGCTGGGAGGGGTGCACGTGGGTCAGATGACGTAAGGAGGGTCGGTATACTCCTAGATGGTTAGGAAGGGTCCACGGGGGTCCAGATGGCTAGGATTGTTGCACGTGCTTTAGGATGACATAAAAGTGCCACCGATACTCCTAGATGGCTATCAGGGGAGCACGTGGGTCTGATAACGTAAGGAGGGTCTGTATACTCCTAGATGGCTAGGAGGGGTCCGCGGGGGTCTAGATGGCTAGGATTGTCGCACGTGCTTTACGATGAGCTAAAAGTGCTACTGTACTCCTAGATGGCTGGGAGGGGTGCACATGGGTCAGATGACGTAAGGAGGTCCGTATACTCCTAGATGGCTAGGAGGAGTCCGCGGGGGTCTATATGGCTAGGATTGTCGCACGTGCTTTAGGATGACCTAAAAGTGCTACTGATACTCCTAGATGGCTTAGAGGGGTGCACGTGGGTCAGAAGACATAAGGTGGGTCCGTATACTCTTAGAAGGCTAGGAAGGGTCCACGGGGGTCCAGATGGATAGGATTGTCGCACGTTCTTTAGGATTACCTAAAAGTGCTACTCATACTCCTAGATCGCTGGGAGGGTGCACGTGGATCTGATGACTTAAGGAGGGTCCGTATACTCCTAGATGGCTAGGAGGGTCCACGGGGGTCCAGATGGTTAGGATTGTCGCACGTGCTTTAGGATGACCTAAAAGTGCTACTGATATTCCTAGATGGCTGGGAGGGGTGCACGTGGGTCAGATGACGTAAGGAGGTCCGTATACTCCTAGATGGCTAGGAGGAGTCCGCGGGGGTCCATATGGCTAGGATTGTCGCACGTGCTTTAGGATGACCTAAAAGTGCTACTGATACTCCTACATGGCTTAGAGGGGTGCACGTGGGTCCGAAGACGTAAGGAGGGTCCGTATACTCTTAGAAAGCTAGGAAGGGTCCACGGGGGTCCAGATGGATAGGATTGTCGCACGTTCTTTAGGATTAACTAAAAGTGCTACTGATACTCCTACATCGCTGGGAGGGGTGCACGTGGTTCAGATGACGTAAGGAGGGTCCGTATACTCATAGAAGGCTAGGAAGGGTCCGTGGGGTCCATATGGCTAGGATTGTCGCACGTGCTTTACGATGACCTAAAAGTGCTACTGATACCCCTAGATTGCTGGGAGGGGTGCACGTGGGTCAGATGACGTAAAGAGGGGCCGTATACTCCTAGATGGCTAGGAGGAGTCCACGGGGGTCCATATGGCTAGGATTGTCGCACGTGCTTTAGGATGACCTAAAAGTGCTACAGATACTCCTAGATGGCTGGGACGGGTGCACGTGGTTCAGATGACGTAAGGAGGGTCCGTATACTCATAGAAGGCTAGGAAGGGTCCGCGGGGTCCATATGGCTAGGATTGTCGCACGTGCTTTACGATGACCTAAAAGTGCTACTGATACTCCTAGATGGCTGGGAGGGGTGCACGTGGGTCAGATGACGTAAGGAGGGTCCGTATACTCCTATATGGCTAGGAAGGGTCCACGGGGGTCCAGATGGCTAGGATTGTCGCACGTGCTTTAGGATGAACTAAAAATGCTACTGATACTCCTACATCGCTGGGAGGGGTGCACGTGGTTCAGATGACGTAAGGAGGGTCCGTATACTCATAGAAGGCTAGGAAGGGTCCGCGGGGTCCATATGGCTAGGATTGTCGCACGTGCTTTACGATGACCTAAAAGTGCTACTGATACTCCTAGATGGCTGGGAGGGGTGCGCGTGGGTCAGATGACGTAAGGAGGGGCCGTATACTCCTAGATGGCTAGGAGGAGTCCACGGGGGTCCATATGACTAGGATTGTCGCACGTGCTTTAGGATGACCTAAAAGTGCTACTGATACTCCTAGATGGCTGGGCGGGGTGCACGTGGGTCAGATGACGTAAGGAGGGTCCGTATACTCCTAGATGGTAAGAAGGGGTCCACGAGGGTCCAACTGGCTAGGATTGTCGCACGTGCTTTAGGATGACCGAAAAGTGCTACTGATACTCCTAGATGGCTAGGAGGGGTGCACGTGGGTCAGATGACGTAAGGGGGGTCCGTATATACCTAGATGGCTAGGAGGGGTCCACGGGGGTCCGTATCGCTTAGATTGTCGTACGTGCTTTAGGATGACCTAAAAGTGCTACTGATACTCCTAGATGGCTGGGAGGGGTGCACGTGGGTCAGATGACGTAAGGACGGTCCGTATACTCCAAGAAGGTTAGGAAGGGTCCACGGGGGTCCGTATGGCTAGGATTGTCTCACGGGCTTTAGGATGACCTAAAAGTGCCACTGATACTCCTAGATGGCTGGGAGGGTGCACGTGGGTCAGATGACGTAAGGAGGGTCCGTATACTCCTAGATGGCTAGGAAGGGCCCACGGGGGTCTAGATGGCTAGGATTGTCACACGTGCTTTAGGATGACCTAAAAGTGCCACTGATACTCCTAGATGGCTGGCAGGGGAGCACGCGGGTCAGATGACGTAAGGAGGGTCTGTATACTCCTAGATGGCTAGGAGGGGTCCGCGGGGGCCTAGATGGCTAGGATTGTCGCACGTGCTTTACGATGACCTAAAAGTGCTACTGTACTGCTAGATGGCTGGGAGGGGTGCACGTGGGTCAGATGACGTAAGGAGGTCCGTATACTCCTAGATGGCTAGGAGGAGTCCACGGGGGTCCATATGGCTAGGATTGTCGCACGTGCTTTAGGATGACCGAAAAGTGCTACTGATGCTCCTAGATGGCTTAGAGGGGTGCACGTGGGTCAGAAGACGTAAGGAGGGTCCGTATACTCTTAGAAAGCTAGGAAGGGTCCACGGGGGTCCAGATGGATAGGATTGTCGCACGTTCTTTAGGATTACCTAAAAGTGCTACTCATACTCCTAGATGGCTGGGAGGGTGCACGTGGGTCAGATGACTTAAGGACGGTCCGTATACTCCTAGATGGCTAGGAGGGTCCACGGGGGTCCAGATGGCTAGGATTGTCGCACCTGCTTTAGGATGACCTAAAAGTGCTACTGATACTCCTAGATGGCTGGGACGGGTGCACGTGGTTCAGATGACATAAGGAGGGTCCGTATACTCGTAGAAGGCTAGGAAGGGTCCACGGGGTCCATATGGCTAGGATTGTCGCACGTGCTTTACGATGACCTAAAAGTGCTACTGATACTCCTAGATGGCTAGGAGGGGTGCACGTGGGTCAGATGACGTAAGGAGGGGCCGTATACTCCTAGATGGCTAGGAGTAGTCCACGGGGGTCCATATGGCTAGGATTGTCGCACGTGCTTTAGGATGACCTAAAAGTGCTACTGATACTCCTAGATGGCTGGGAGGGGTGCACGTGGGTCAGATGACGTAAGGAGGGGCCGTATACTCCTAGATGGCTAGGAGTAGTCCACGGCGGTCCATATGGCTAGGATTGTCGCACGTGCTTTAGGATGACCTAAAAGTGCTACTGATACTCCTAGATGGCTGGGAGGGGTGCACGTGGGTCAGATGACGTAAGGAGGGTCCGTATACTCCTATATGGCTAGGAAGGGTCCACGGGGGTCCAGATGGCTAGGATTGTCGCACGTGCTTTAGGATGAACTAAAAATGCTACTGATACTCCTATATCGCTGGGAGGGGTGCACGTGGTTCAGATGACGTAAGGACGGTCCGTATACTCATAGAAGGCTAGGAAGGGTCCGCGGGGTCCATATGGCTAGGATTGTCGCACGTGCTTTACGATGACCTAAAAGTGCTACTGATACTCCTAGATGGCTGGGAGGGGTGCACGTGGGTCAGATGACGTAAGGAGGGGCCGTATACTCCTAGATGGCTAGGAGGAGTCCACGGGGGTCCATATGGCTAGGATTGTCGCACGTGCTTTAGGATGACCTAAAAGTGCTACTGATACTCCTAGATGGCTGGGCGGGGTGCACGTGGGTCAGATGACGTAAGGAGGGTCCGTATACTCCTACATGGTAAGAAGGGGTCCACGAGGGTCCAGCTGGCTAGGATTGTTGCACGTGCTTTAGGATGACCGAAAAGTGCTACTGATACTCCTAGATGGCTAGGAGGGGTGCACGTGGGTCAGATGACGTAAGGGGGGTCCGTATACACCTAGATGGCTAGGAGGGGTCCACGGGGGTCCGTATGGCTTAGATTGTCGCACGTGCTTTAGGATGACCTAAAAGTGCTACTGATACTCCTAGATGGCTGGGAGGGGTGCACGTGGGTCAGATGACGTAAGGACGGTCCGTATACTCCAAGAAGGCTAGGAAGGGTCCACGGGGGGTCCATATGGCTAGGATTGTCGCACAGGCTTTAGGATGACCTAAAAGTGCCACTGATACTCCTAGATGGCTGGGAGGGTGCACGTGGGTCAGATGACGTAAGGAAGGTCCGTATACTCCTAGATGGCTAGGAAGGGTCCACGGGGGTCTAGATGGCTAGGATTGTCGCACGTGCTTTAGGATGACCTAAAAGTGCCACTGATACTCCTAGATGGCTGGCAGGGGAGCACGCGGGTCAGATGACGTAAGGAGGGTCTGTATACTCCTAGATGGCTAGGAGGGGTCCGCGGGGGTCTAGATGGCTAGGATTGTCGCACGTGCTTTACGATGACCTAAAAGTGCTACTGTACTGCTAGATGGCTGGGAGGGGTGCACGTCGGTCAGATGACGTAAGGAGGTCCGCATACTCCTAGATGGCTAGGAGTCCGCGGGGGTCCATATGGCTAGGATTGTCGCACATGCTTTAGGATGACCGAAAAGTGCTACTGATACTCCTAGATGGCTTAGAGGGGTGCACGTGGGTCAGAAGACGTAAGGAGGGTCCGTATACTCTTAGAAGGCTAGGAAGGGTCTACGGGGGTCCAGATGGATAGGATTGTCGCACGTTCTTTAGGATTAGATGACTTAAGGAGGGTCCGTATACTCCTAGATGGTAAGAAGGGGTCCACGGGGGTCTAGATGGCTAGGATTGTCGCACGTGCTTTACGATGACCTAAAAGTGCTACTGATACTCCTAAATGGCTGGGACGGGTGCACATGGTTCAGATGACGTAAGGAGGGTCCGTATACTCATAGAAGGCTAGGAAGGGTCCGCGGGGTCCATATGGCTAGGATTGTCGCACGTGCTTTACGATGACCTAAAAGTGCTACTGATACTCCTAGATGGCTGGGAGGGGTGCACGTGGGTCAGATGACGTAAGAAGGGTCCGTATACTCCTAGATGGTAGGAAGGGTCCGCGGGGTCCATATGGCTAGGATTGTCGCACGTGCTTTACGATGACCTAAAAGTGCTACTGATACTCCTAGATGGCTAGGAGGGGTGCACGTGGGTCAGATGACGTAAGGGGGTCCGTATACTCCTAGATGGCTAGGAGAGGTCCACGGGGGTCCGTATGGCTTAGATTGTCGCACGTGCTTTAGGATGACCTAAAAGTGCTACTGATACTCCTAGATGGCTGGGAGGGGTGCACGTGGGTTAGATGACGTAAGGACGGTCCGTATACTCCAAGAAGGCTAGGAAGGGTCCACGGGGGTCCATATGGCTAGGATTGTCGCACGGGCTTTAGGATGACCTAAAAGTTCCACTGATACTCCTAGAAGGCTGGGAGGGGTGCACGTGGGTCAGATGACGTAAGGAGGGTCCGTATACTCCTAGATGGCTAGGAAGTGTCCACGGGGGTCTAGATGGCTAGGATTGTCGCACATGCTTTAGGATGACCTAAAAGTGCCACTGATACTCCTAGATGGCTGGCAGGAGCACGCGTGTCAGATGATGTAAGGAGGGTCTGTATACTGCTAGATGGCTAGGAGGGGTCCGCGGGGGTCTAGATGGCTAGGATTGTCGCACGTGCTTTACGATGATCTAAAAGTGCTACTGATACTCCTAGATGGCTGGGAGGGGTGCACGTGGGTCACATGACGTAAGGAGGGTCCGTCTACTCCTAGATGGCTAGGAGGGGTCTACGGGTGTCCAGATGGCTAGGATTGTCGCACGTGCGTTAGGATGACCTAAAAATGCTACTGATACTCCTAAATGGCTGGGACGGGTGCACGTGGTTCAGATGACGTAAGGAGGGTCCGTATACTCATAGAAGCCTAGGAAGGGTCCGCGGGGTCCATATGGCTAGGATTGTCGCACGTGTTTTACGATGACCTAAAAGTGCTACTGATACTCCTAAATGGCTGGGAGGGGTGCACGTGGGTCAGATGACGTAAGGAGGGTCCGTATACTCCTAGATGGTAAGAAGGGGTCCACGAGGGTCCAGATGGCTAGGATTGTCGCACGTGCTTTAGGATGACCGAAAAGTGCTACTGATACTCCTAGATGGCTGGGAGGGGTCCACGGGGGTCCGTATGGCTTAGATTGTCGCACGTGCTTTAGGATGACCTAAAAGTGCTACTGATACTCCTAGATGGCTGGGAGGGGTGCACGTGGGTCAGATGACGTAAGGACGGTCCGTATACTCCAAGAAGGCTAGGAAGGGTCCACGGGGGTCCATATGGCTAGGATTATCGCACGGGCTTTAGGATGACCTAAAAGTTCCACTGATACTCCTAGATGGCCGGGAGGGGTGCACGTGGGTCAGATGACGTAAGGAGGGTCCGTATACTCCTAGATGGCTAGGAAGGGTCCACGGGGGTCTAGATGGCTAGGATTGTCGCACGTGCTTTAGGATGACCTAAAAGTGCCACTGATACTCCTAGATGGCTGGCAGGAGCACGCGGGTCAGATGATGTAAGGAGGGTCTGTATACTCCTAGATGGCTAGGAGGGGTCCGCGGGGGTCCAGATGGCTAGGATTGTCGCACGTGCTTTACGATGAGCTAAAAGTGCTACTGTACTCCTAGATGGCTGGGAGGGGCGCACGTGGGTCAGATGACGTAAGGAGGTCCGTATAGTCCTAGATGGCTAGGAGGAGTCCGCGGGGGTCTAGATGGCTAGGATTGTCACACGTGCTTTACGATGACCTAAAAGTGCTACTGATACTCCTAGATGGCTGGGAGGGGTGCACGTGGGTCACATGACGTAAGGAGGGTCCGTCTACTCCTAGATGGCTAGGAGGGGTCTACGGGTGTCCAGATGGCTAGGATTGTCGTACGTGCTTTAGGATGACCTAAAAATGCTACTGATAGTCCTAGATGGCTGGGACGGGTGCACGTGGTTCAGATGACGTAAGGAGGGTCCGTATACTCATAGAAGGCTAGGAAGGGTCCGCGGGGTCCATATGGCTAGGATTGTCGCACGTGCTTTACGATGACCTAAAAGTGCTACTGATACTCCTAGATGGCTGGGAGGGGTGCACGTGGGTCAGAAGACGTTAGGAGGGTCCGTATACTCTTAGAAGGCTAGGAAGGGTCCACGGGGTCCAGATGGATAGGATTGTCGCACGTGCTTTAGGATGACCTAAAAGTTCCACTGATACTCCTAGATGGCTGGGAGGGGAGCACGTGGGTCAGATGATGTAAGGAGGGTCTGTATACTCCTAGATGGCTTGGAGGGGTCCGCGGGGTCTAGATGGTTAGGATTGTCGCACGTGCTTTACGATGACCTAAAAGTGCTACTGATACTCCTAGATGGCTGGGAGGGATGCACATGGGTCAGATGACGTAAGGAGGGTCCGTATACTCCTAGATGGCTAGGAGGGGTCCACGGGGATCCAGATGGCTAAGATTGTCGCACGTGCTTTAGGATGACCTAAAAGTGCTACTGATACTCCTAGATGGCTGGGAGGGGTGCACGTGGGTCAGATGACGTAAGGAGGTCCGTATACTCCTAGATGGCTAGGCGGAGTCCGCGGGGGTCCATATGGCTAGGATTGTCGCACGTGCTTTAGGATGACCGAAAAGTGCTACTGATACTCCTAGATGGCTTAGAGGGGTGCACGTAGGTCAGAAGACGTTAGGAGGGTCCGTATACTCTTAGAAGGCTAGGAAGGGTCCACGGGGGTCCAGATGGATAGGATTGTCGCACGTTCTTTAGGATTACCTAAAAGTGCTACTCATACTCCTAGATGGCTAGGAGGGTCCACGGGCGTCCAGATGGCTAGGATTGTCGCACGTGCTTTTGGATGACCTAAAAGTGCTACTGATACTCCTAGATGGCTGGGGCGGGTGCACGTGGTTCAGATGACGTAAGGAGGGTCCGTATACTCATAAAAGGCTAGGAAGGGTCCGCGGGGTCCATAGGGCTAGGATTGTCGCACGTGCTTTACGATGACCTAAAAGTGCTACTGATACTCCTAGATGGCTGGGAGGGGTGCACGTGGGTCAGATGACGTAAGGAGGGGCCGTATACTCCTAGATGGCTACGAGTAGTCCACGGGGGTCCATATGGCTAGGATTGTCGCACGTGCTTTTGGATGACCTAAAAGTGCTACTGATACTCCTAGATGGCTGGGAGGGGTGCACGTGGGTCAGATGACGTAAGGAGGGTCCGTATACTCCTATATGGCTAGGAAGGGTCCACGGGGGTCCAGATGGCTAGGATTGTCGCACGTGCTTTAGGATGAACTAAAAGTGCTACTGATACTTCTAGATGGCTGGGAGGGGTACACGTGGGTCAAATGACGTAAAGAGGGTCCGTATACTCCTAGATGGCTTGGAGGGGTCCACGGGGATCCAGATGGCTAGGATTGTCGCACGTGCTTTAGGATGACCTAAAAGTGCTACTGATACTCCTAGATGGCTGGGAGGGGTGCACGTGGGTCAGATGACGTAAGGGGGGTCCGTATACTCTTAGATGGCTAGGAGGGGTCCACGGGGTCCGTATGGCTTAGATTGTCGCACGTGCTTTAGGATGACCAAAAAGTGCTACTGATACTCCTAGATGGCTGGGAGGGATGCACATGGGTCAGATGACGTAAGGAGGGTCCGTATACTCCTAGAAGGCTAGGAAGGGTCCACGGGAGTCCATATCGCTAGGATTGTCGCACGTGCTTTAGGATGACCAAAAAGTGCTACTGATACTCCTAGATGGCTGGGAGGGGTGCACGTGGGTCAGATGACGTAAGGAGGGTCCGTATACTCCTAGATGGCTAGGAAGGGTCCACTGGGGTCCAGATGGCTACGATTGTCGCACGTTCTTTAGGATGACCTAAAAGTGCTACTGATACTCCTAAATGGTAAGGAGGGGCGCACGTGGGTCAGATGACGTAAGGAGGGTCCGTATACTCCTAGATGGCTAGGAAGGGTCCACGGGGGTCCAGATGGTTAGAATTGTCGCACGTGCTTTAGGATGACCTAAAAGTGCTACTGATACTCCTTGATGGCTGGGAGGGTGCACGTGGGTCGGATGACTTAAGGAGGGTCCGTATACTCCTAGATGGTAAGAAGGGGTCCACGAGGGTCCAGATGGCTAAGATTGTCGCACGTTCTTTAGGATGACCGAAAAGTGCTACTGATACTCCTAGATGGCTGGGAGGGGTGCACGTGGGTTAGATGACGTAAGGACGGTCCGTATACTCCAAGAAGGCTAGGAAGGGTCCACGGGGGTCCATATGGCTAGGATTGTCGCACGGGCTTTAGGATGACCTAAAAGTGCCACTGATACTCCTAGATGGCTGGGAGGGGTGCACGTGGGTCAGATGACGTAAGGAGGTCCGTATATTCCTAGATGGCTAGGAGGAGTCCGCGGGGGTCCATATGGCTAGGATTGTCGCACGTTCTTTAGGATGACCGAAAAGTGCTACTGATACTCCTAGATGGCTAGGAGGGGTGCACGTGGGTCAGATGATGTATGGGGGGTCCGTATACTACTAGATGGCTAGGAGGGGTCCACGGGGGTCCAGATGGCTAGGATTGTCGCACGTGCTTTAGGATGACCTAAAAGTGCTACTGATACTCCTAGATGGCTGGGAGGGGTGCACGTGGGTCAGATGTCGTAAGGAGGGTCCGTATACTCCTAGGTGGCTAGGAAGGGTCCACGGGGGTCTAGATGGCTAGGATTGTCGCACGTGCTTTAGGATGACCTAAAAGTGCCACTGATACTCCTAGATGGCTGGCAGGGGAAGCACGCGGGTCAGATGATGTAAGGAGGGTCTGTATACTCCTAGATGGCTAGGAGGGGTCCGCGGGGGTCTAGATGGCTAGGATTGTCGCACGTGCTTTACGATGACCTAAAAGTGCTACTGTACTCCTAGATGGCTGGGAGGGGTGCACGTGGGTCAGATGACGTAAGGAGGTCCGTATACTCCTAGATGGCTAGGAGGAGTCCGCGGGGGTCCATATGGCTAGGATTGTCGCACGTGCTTTAGGATGACCGAAAAGTGCTACTGATACTCCTAGATGGCTTAGAGGGGTGCACGTGGGTCTGAAGATGTAAGGAGGGTCCGTATACTCTTAGAAGGCTAGGAAGGGTCCACGGGGGTCCAGATGGATAGGATTGACGCACGTTCTTTAGGATTACCTAAAAGTGCTACTGATACTCCTAGATGGCTGGGAGGGGTGCACGTGGGTCAGAGGATGTAAGGGTGGGTCCGTATACTCCTAGATGGCTAGGAGGGGTCCACGGGGTCCGTATGGCTTAGATTGTCGCACGTGCTTTAGGATGACCAAAAAGTGCTACTGATACTCCTAGATGGCTGGGAGGGATGCACATGGGTTAGATGACGTAAGGAGGGTCCGTATACTCCTAGATGGCTGGGAGGGGTGCACGTGAGTCAAATGACTTAAGGAGGGTCCGTATACTCCTAGATGGCTAGGAGGGGTCCACGGGGATCCAGATGGCTAGGATTATCGCACATGCTTTAGGATGACCTAAAAGTGCTACTGATACTTCTAGATGGCTGGGAGGGGTGCACGTGGGTCAGATGACGTAAGGAGGATCCGTATACTCCTAGATGGTAAGAAGGGGTCCACGAGGGTCCAGATGGCTAGGATTGTCGCACGTGCTTTAGGATGACCGAAAAGTGCTACTGAAACTCCTAGATGGCTAGGAGGGGTGCACGTGGGTCAGATGACGTAAGGGGGGTCCATATACTCCTAGATGGCTAGGAGGGGTCCACGGGGGTCCGTATACTCCTAGATGGCTGGGAGGGGTGCACGTGGGTCAGATGACGTAAGGAGGGTCCGTATACTCCTAGATGGCTAGGAAGGGTCCACGGGGGTCTAGATGGCTTGGATTGTCGCACGTGCTTTAGGATGACCTAAAAGTGCCAATGATACTCCTAGATGGCTGGCAGGGGAGCACGCGGGTCAGATGATGTAAGGAGGGTCCGTATACTCCTAGATGGCTTGGAGGGGTCCGCGGGGGTCTAGATGGCTAGGATTGTCGCACGTGCTTTACGATGACCGAAAAGTGCTACTGATACTCCTAGATGGCTTAGAGGGGTGCACGTAGGTCAGAAGACGTTAGGAGGGTCCGTATACTCTTAGAAGGCTAGGAAGGGTCCACGGGGGTCCAGATGGATAGGATTGTCGCACGTTCTTTAGGATTACCTAAAAGTGCTACTCATACTCCTAGATGGCTGGGAGGGTGCACGTGGGTCAGATGACTTAAGGAGGGTCCGTATACTCCTAGATGGCTAGGAGGGTCCACGGGCGTCCAGATGGCTAGGATTGTCGCACGTACTTTTGGATGACCTAAAAGTGCTACTGATACTCCTAGATGGCTGGGACGGGTGCACGTGGTTCAGATGACGTAAGTAGGGTCCGTATACTCATAGAAGGCTAGGAAGGGTCCGCGGGGTCCATATGGCTAGGATTGTCGCACGTGCTTTACGATGACCTAAAAGTGCTACTGATACTCCTAGATGGCTGGGAGGGGTGCACGTGGGTCAGATGACGTAAGGAGGGGCCGTATACTCCTAGATGGCTACGAGTAGTCCACGGGGGTCCATATGGCTAGGATTGTCGCACGTGCTTTTGGATGACCTAAAAGTGCTACTGATACTCCTAGATGGCTGGGAGGGGTGCACGTGGGTCAGATGACGTAAGGAGGGTCCGTATACTCCTATATGGCTAGGAAGGGTCCACGGGGGTCCAGATGGCTAGGATTGTCGCACGTGCTTTAGGATGAACTAAAAGTGCTACTGATACTCCTAGATGGCTGGGAGGGATGCACATGGGTTAGATGACGTAAGGAGGGTCCGTATACTCCTAGATGGTAAGAAGGGGTCCACGAGGGTCCAGATGGCTAGGATTGTCGCACGTGCTTTAGGATGACCGAAAAGTGCTACTGAAACTCCTAGATGGCTAGGAGGGGTGCACGTGGGTCAGATGACGTAAGGGGGGTCCGTATACTCCTAGATGGCTAGGAGGGGTCCACGGGGGTCCGTATACTCCTAGATGGCTAGGAGGGGTGCACGTGGGTTAGATGACGTAAGGACGGTCCGTATACTCCAAGAAGGCTAGGAAGGGTCCACGGGGTCCATATGGCTAGGATTGTCGCACGGGCTTTAGGATGACCTAAAAGTGTCACTGATACTCCTAGATGGCTGGGAGGGGTGCACGTGGGTCAGATGACGTAAGGAGGGTCCGTATACTCCTAGATGGCTAGGAAGGGTCCACGGGGGTCTAGATGGCTTGGATTGTCGCACGTGCTTTAGGATGACCTAAAAGTGCCAATGATACTCCTAGATGGCTGGCAGGGGAGCACGCGGGTCAGATGATGTAAGGAGGGTCCGTATACTCCTAGATGGCTTGGAGGGGTCCGCGGGGGTCTAGATGGCTAGGATTGTCGCACGTGCTTTACGATGACCTAAAAGTGCTACTGTACTCCTAGATGGCTGGGAGGGGTGCACGTGGGTCAGATGACGTAAGGAGGTCCATATACTCCTAGATGGCTAGGAGGAGTCCGCGGGGGTCCATATGGCTAGGATTGTCGCACGTGCTTTAGGATGACCGAAAAGTGCTACCGATACTCCTAGATGGCTTAGAGGGGTGCACGTAGGTCAGAAGACGTTAGGAGGGTCCGTATACTCTTAGAAGGCTAGGAAGGGTCCACGGGGGTCCAGATGGATAGGATTGTCGCACGTTCTTTAGGATTACCTAAAAGTGCTACTCATACTCCTAGATGGCTGGGAGGGTGCACGTGGGTCAGATGACTTAAGGAGGGTCCGTATACTCCTAGATGGCTAGGAGGGTCCACGGGCGTCCAGATGGCTAGGATTGTCGCACGTGCTTTTGGATGACCTAAAAGTGCTACTGATACTCCTAGATGGCTGGGACGGGTGCACGTGGTTCAGATGACGTAAGGAGGGTCCGTATACTCATAGAAGGCTAGGAAGGGTCCGCGGGGTCCATATGGCTAGGATTGTCGCACGTGCTTTACGATGACCTAAAAGTGCTACTGATACTCCTAGATGGCTGGGAGGGGTGCACGTGGGTCAGATGACGTAAGGAGGGGCCGTATACTCCTAGGTGGCTACGAGTAGTCCACGGGGGTCCATATGGCTAGGATTGTCGCACGTGCTTTTGGATGACCTAAAAGTGCTACTGATACTCCTAGATGGCTGGGAGGGGTGCACGTGGGTCAGATGACGTAAGGAGGGTCCGTATACTCCTATATGGCTAGGAAGGGTCCACGGGGGTCCAGATGGCTAGGATTGTCGCACGTGCTTTAGGATGAACTAAAAGTGCTACTGATACTCCTAGATGGCTGGGAGGGGTACACGTGGGTCAAATGACGTAAAGAGGGTCCGTATACTCCTAGATGGCTTGGAGGGGTCCACGGGATCCAGATGGCTAGGATTGTCGCACGTGCTTTAGGATGACCTAAAAGTGCTACTGATACTCCTAGATGGCTGGGAGGGGTGCACGTGGGTCAGATGACGTAAGGGGGGGGGGGGTCCGTATACTCCTAGATGGCTAGGAGGGGTCCACGGGGGTCCGTATGGCTTAGATTGTCGCACGTGCTTTAGGATGACCAAAAAGTGCTACTGATACTCCTAGATGGCTGGGAGGGATGCACATGGGTCAGATGACGTAAGGAGGATCCGTATACTCCTAGAAGGCTAGGAAGGGTCCACGGGAGTCCATATCGCTAGGATTGTCGCACGTGCTTTAGGATGACCAAAAAGTGCTACTGATACTCCTAGATGGCTGGGAGGGGTGCACGTGGGTCAGATGACGTAAGGAGGGTCCGTATACTCCTAGATGGCTAGGAAGGGTCCACTGGGGTCCAGATGGCTACGATTGTCGCACGTTCTTTAGGATGAGCTAAAAGTGCTACTGATACTCCTATATGGTAAGGAGGGGCGCACGTGGGTCAGATGACGTAAGGAGGGTCCGTATACTCCTATATGGCTAGGAAGGGTCCACGGGGGTCCAGATGGTTAGAATTGTCGCACGTGCTTTAGGATGACCTAAAAGTGCTACTGATACTCCTAGATGGCTGGGAAGGTGCACGTGGGTCAGATGACTTAAGGAGGGTCCGTATACTCCTAGATGGTAAGAAGGGGTCCACGAGGGTCCAGATGGCTAGGATTGTCGCACGTGCTTTAGGATGACCGAAAAGTGCTACTGATACTCCTAGATGGCTAGGAGGGGTGCACGTGGGTCAGATGACGTATGGGGGGTCCGTATACTCCTAGATGGCTAGGAGGGGTCTACGGGGGTCCAGATGGCTAGGATTGTCGCACGTGCTTTAGGATGACCTAAAAGTGCTACTGATACTCCTAGATGGCTGGGAGGGGTGCACGTGGGTCAGATGTCGTAAGGAGGGTCCGTATACTCCTAGATGGCTAGGAAGGGTCCACGGGGGTCCAGATGACTAGGATTGTCGCACGTGCTTTAGGATGACCTAAAAGTGCTACTGATACTCCTAGATGGCTAGGAGGGGTACACGTGGGTCAAATGACGTAAGGAGGGTCCGTATACTCCTAGATGGCTAGGAGGGGTTCACGGGTGTCCAGATGGCTAGGATTGTCGCACGTGCTTTAGGATGACCTAAAAGTGCTACTAATAAGGGGTGTCCGATCTTCTCAGTGAGATGTGGCGAAATTGTTGGATGGATGGATTGGATAACTCTTGTCTCGCTGAAAACTCTCCTGGCCGATCCCTGTTGCCAATGCAACAGCTTGCAACCCCTTGGATATTCTCAACTCCACAAGCTTGCACAAGTAGCCACCGACTACAAGTGGTCCTGTACCTCCTAATTCCCAATGGAACAGCAGATAACACGCAGAATTTGCAAGCAGTAACAATACTTCAAGATGAATGCTTCTCGCAGTTCAACAAGAGGTTCTAGGGTTTATGGTTTATCGTAGTCTAACCTAATAACTCGCAGCATTAGGGTTTATATGGGGGAGGGGTGCGGCCAGCTGCCAGGGAACCCTCCCTCCTAGCCCAACTCGGATTGGGTCCAACCTAATTGGATACAAACCGACCCAATTGGGTTCGGCCTAAAAGGGACACGCAGGTCCAAGTCCTAGGGGGACTAGGACTCCTCCTTGGCGCCACCAACAGGGGGTTGCATCTTCACTTGTGCTCCTGCCTCCCTCTCCTCCCTCAAGCACTTGTGGTGTTTGTTCTGAAATTTATCCTCCATTAAATTCTTGTTGTTCTTCATGTGATCCTCCATGTACTGCATGCCTTGCAGCTCCTCTCCTCCATGAATGCTTGTGTTATTAATAACCCTGATCATACATAAATGCATAGATTTAGGTAGTATAAAATTCTCAGAATTACAAACATCATATTCTAATAAGAGTGAGTTCACATGCTGTTCTAATAACTTGGTTCTTGATCTTGTCATTGGTCCAATCCTCAATTCATTTGGTTTGTCTTGAACAGCAACATCTTCAATTGGAGAAAGTGTATAAGAGCTAGGGATGTCCTCATCATCCTCCCCCCCTTGAAAAGGCGTCGTCCTCGACGCAGCAAGGTCATCTCCAACGTATGGTGTCAAATCAGCAACATTGAATGAATTACTAACACCAAACTCATCACTAGGAAGATCAATTGAATAGGCATTATCATTGATCCGCGCAAGCACTTTATATGGTCCTGCTCCTCGTGGCATCAACTTGGACTTGCGCAATGTGGGAAATCTGTCCTTACGAAAATGCACCCAAACCATGTCGCCGGGCTGAAATATCACTTCCTTGCGCTTCTTGTTAACACGATCAGCAACATATCCTTTCTTCTCAATTGCTTGCTTGGTCTTCTCATGTATCTTCCTCACAAAATCTGCACGCTTCGATGCCTCCATGTTTACTCTCTCGTGTAGTGGAAGCGGCAGCAAATCAAGTGGAGTAATTGGCTTGAAACCATACACCACTTCAAACGGACATAATTGAGTAGTTGAATGCACCGCCCTGTTATAAGCAAACTCCACATGCGGTAAACAATCCTCCCACTCTCGTAAATTCTTCTTGATCATGGCTCGCAATAGTGTTGATAGTGTGCGATTCACCACCTCCGTTTGTCCATCAGTTTGGGGTGACATGTAGTACTAAACAGCAGCTTTGTTCCCAGCTTCCCCCATAGTGTCTTCCAAAAATAGCTCATAAACTTCACGTCACGATCAGAAACAATTGTCCTTGGTACTCCATGTAAACGCACAATGTCCCTGAAAAACAGATTAGCAATATGCGACGCATCGTCGCTCTTGTGGCAGGCAATAAAATGTGACATTTTAGAAAATCTATCCACTACCACAAATATAGAATCATGTCCTCTTCTTGTTCTTGGTAATCCTAGCACAAAATCCATACTAATATCCTCCCATGGAGTAGTAGGTGCAGGAAGAGGAGTATACAAACCATGAGGCTTTAATTTTGATTTAGCCTTGTTGCAAGTGATGCAACGCCTCACAAACCTGTCCACATCTCTCCTCATGCGTGGCCAGTAGAAGTGATCAGCCAACATGAGCAATGTCTTCTCACGCCCAAAGTGTCCCATTAATCCACCACTATGTGATTCCTGCAACAATAACAAACGCACGGACGACTCGGGCACACATAATTTGTTAGCTCTAAACAAATATCCATCATGTATATGAAATTTATCCCATGCCTTCACATTAGAACATTTAGCATATGGAACCGAAAAATCATGATCTTGAGCATACAAATCACGCAAACTCTCCAAACCAGGAACTTGCACATCTAATTGTGTTAATAACATGCTTTTCCTAGAGAGAGCATCAGCAACTACATTATCTTTGCCTTTCTTGTACTTAATTATGTATGGAAAAGATTCAATGAATTCAACCCACTTAGCATGTCGTTTATTAAGACTAGATTGGCTCTTCAAAAATTTCAAAGCTTCATGATCAGAATGTATGATAAATTCTTTTGGCCACAAATAATGTTTCCAAACCTCAAGAACTCTAACAAGTGCATACAATTCTTTATCATAAACAGAATAATTCAATTGGGCTCCACTCAATTTTTCAGAAAAATAAGCCACGGGTTTGTTTTCTTGCATTAACACACCTCCTATTCCAATGCCACTAGCATCACACTCAATTTCGAATTGTTTATGGAAATCAGGAAGTATCAACAATGGTGCAGAAATTAAACGACGTTTCAGCTCATCAAAGCAATATCTTGTGCTACCCCCACTCAAAAACAACACCTTTCTTAGTAAGATCATTCAAGGTGCAGCAAGAGTACTAAAATCTTTCACAAAACGTCTATAGAATCCAGCAAGACCAAGAAAACTTCGTAATTGACTAATAGTCATGGGAATTGGCCAATTTTTAATAGCTTCAATTTTAGTTTCATCTACTTCAATCCCGTGCTTAGAAACAACATATCCCAGAAATATGACCTTATCTTTGCAAAATGTGCACTTAGCAAGATTACCATAAAGTTTATGTTCACGTAGCACATGCAAAACTTGTCTAATATGATCAACATGCTCAATATCATTGCGGCTGTAAATCAATATGTCATCAAAGTACACAACCACAAACTTGCCAATAAAGTTTCTCAAAACATGGTTCATTAATCGCATGAAAGTACTAGGTGCATTAGTTAAACCAAAAGGCATTACTAACCACTCATATAAACCAAATTTTGTTTTGAATGCTGTTTTCCACTCATCCCCCTCTTTCATCCTAATTTGATGATAACCACTACGCAAATCAATTTTAGAGAAAACAGCAGCACCACTTAATTCATCTAACATGTCTTCCAATCGTGGAATAGGATGACGATAACGAATAGTGATGTTGTTAATTGCTCTACAATCTACACACATGCGCCAAGTACCATCTTTTTTAGGAACTAAAATAACAGGAACAGCACAAGGGCTCAAGCTAATGCGAATATAACCTTTGTCCAGAAGCTCTTGCACTTGTTTCTGAATTTCTTTTGTCTCTTGGGGATTTGTCCTATAAGGGGCTCGGTTTGGCAATGTTGCTCCTGGTATCAAATCAATTTGATGTTCTATCCCACGCAATGGTGGCAAACCAGGAGGTACGTCATCCGGAAACACATCATTAAATTCCTGCAACACATTAGAAACACCAAGAGAAATAGGGGTCATGTCATTAGAAACTAAGATTTCTCCCTTGTGCATAAGCACTATAGGAAGCAAACTAGGATCCTCACGAAATTCTCTCAAATCCTCTCGGGTGGCTAACATGCATAATAGGTTCACTCCCTCACTTTTAATTTTACCACTCGGTTTGGTTGTGCTAGACTCACTCACAGCAATATTATTCTCTCCTTTATCTACTCTCTCACTCTCTTTTTCAAGATTTACTTCTGTTTTTTGACGAGACTCATTTACAATTTGCTGTGGTGTCATAGGCCTCAATATAATGTCCTTCCCATGCCAATTCAACTGATATGTATTTGCTCTTCCATTGTGTATAGCACTTCTGTCAAATTGCCATGGTCTTCCCAACAACATGTGGCAAACAGTCATAGGAACCACATCACACTCAATGGTATCCTTGTATGGTCCAATCTGAAATTCTACTCTCACCATGTGACTCACCTTCATCTCTCCATTGTCACTCAACCACTGAATATAATAAGGATGAGGGTGTGGTATATATTTCAGTTTCAACTTGGCACATAAATCTTTACTTGCTAAATTTCTGCAACTCCCTCCATCAATAATAACTTTGCAAGCCATTTGAGGACCAACAATTGCCTTGGTCTGAAATAGATTACATCTCTGATTTTCAGGACTTGGTGTCACACTCAACGTTTTTTGTGTGCACACAATAGTGGGATAATGTGTAGCATAAGCATCAATTGGACCATCATCATCATCACACGCATCATCATCATCATTAGGATCAGCATCATCACCTGTTTCATACTCATTGTCCTCATTGATTAGCATCACCTTCTTGTTTGGACACTCTCTCTTGAAATGGCCTTTACCTCCACAAGTATGGCAGTTCATGTCTCTATTTCGGGCTGTTGATGCACTGGAGCTATTTGTACTTGCTGCTGGTTGTGGTGACTTCTTTGCACTCGAAAAATTTGATTCTGGTTTGGTGGATGGTGCACCACGAATTGAAGATGTTTGGGCTGGTTGGGGTGTAATAGGAGATGTTCTCGGAGGGAAACTCCTTCTTACTGAAGTTCTAGCAGCCAACCTAGCCTCCTCGGCCAATTGAGCTTCAGCCTCTCTTGCATGATGTAGCAACTCATTCATATCAGCATATTGGAGATGCCTCACAATGCTCTTAATTTTGAATTGTAATCCTGAAAGGAAACGCTGCATAGTTTGCTCAGGTTCCTCTCTCACACGAGCACGTTGTAGTATCAACTCCATCTCCTTGTAATAAGCGTCCACAGATTTAACACCTTGCTTCAATTGCTGCAATTGATCATATGAAGTTCTAATATAATTCTTGGCACAAATCTTTGATTCTGTTTTCATGGTTCGCCAAGTGACAATTTCTGGTTGTCCTTCCTCTATTCTCTTGGATGTAATGTTGTCCCACCAAAGAAGAGCATATCCATCAAACCCAGAAGAAGCAATTTTAATTTTCCTATCTTCAGTATAGTCATGCAAACGCCACAGTTTCTCCATCTTGAGCTCCCACATGAGATATTCTTCCACATCATTGTCATCAAAGCTGAGAGAAGGGATAGAAATTTTTGGCTTGCCTCGGTTATTGTCAACATGGGGAACTCTCCTTGCACCAATGGGATGAAAACCACGACCACGAACAGCAGCATGACCTCGCTCACCTCTGCCAACGTCAAGATCAAAGTCCTCATTGTCATTAGCAGGACCATTGCCACCGTGGACACTTGCATTGTCATTATCTTGAGGGACTTGTTGGTTCACTAAAGTAGTTAAATCGGCAATTTGCCTTGTGAGGGCTGTCATAGATGCTTGTAAGGCTGTGACAGAATCTTGAGTAGCGGCACCTTCTAATTTCAATTCTACACGCTGTAAATCTTCTTGCAAATCTTCAGCTGATTTGGCAATTCTGTTCTTCAAGTAATCACGCAAAGCTTCAAACTCATTCCACTTCACCACCTCATCAGGGTTCTTCTTTTGCTGCACAGAAACATCACTAGCAGAAGCCATGATTAATAGGTTAGTGAAATAAAAATAAGTGTATGTGGTGTTCTCTCTCAACTCACTCTAGAGCAGCAAATAAAGGTGGATCTTACCGTTCCAAAGTGAATAGAAAGACTTACTCACCAAGTAGCAGCGCTAATGTGACTTGATGTGAAGGAGAGAATACCGGGGGTTTGAGCTATCACACGACAAAACAGGGTATTTGGTGGAGCTTGGTTGGAAGACCTAACAACACCAACGTACAAATCCTATTTGCTGTTTGTGATGATATCGAAAACACACCTAGGAAACTCACACAAATATGGAGACAAATGTGGCAATGCAAATATATGGATGGAAATTTTGCAATGCACTCGAAAGACACTAGCAATAGCTCAATGAAAAACAGGCACAAGATTGCTCAATTTACTAGTGCAAACAGCAATATAATCAGCTCCCAAAACTTCAGTAGCTATAATCAACTTTCAGGCCTCTTCTCTCTCTTTTTTTCTTTTTTTTTCTTTTTTTTAATTTTCCACTCTTTTTTATACTTTCTCACGACTGCTACAGTAAGAGTAAAATTGTTTTTCCACTCTTTTTCACTGTAGCAATTCTCTCTCGGCCACAATATTGAGCACAAATGTCGCACCGCGGAGCAAAAAAATTTCAGAAACACAACGCCGTGCAACGAAACCTATTGAGCAGCCTGTGAGCAAGAAAAATAGCTAGTCTTGTAGGTAAGCTCCTAAATATATGTGTAGATAGGCTGTGTCTAAATCTCTCAAAGATACGGATTGGAGACCGAGAGAAATTGGCAAGAAAAACGGACAGAGGACTAGGTGGACTCGGACTCGCGGCTGCGTTTTCACGCTTTTTGTGCCGTGGTAGAGGTGCACTTCGAATCGAACTAGAACACCGACGGCAGCACTTTGGTTCGATTTTGTGTCGAGCTCGGCAGGGAATAGGAATCCGACTATAGCTAGGGGATCACGGCAGGAAAACCACCCCAACTCGGATTTGCACTAGAAAACAGCCCGGATTTGAACCAAAACCAACTCGGGTAGGGAATTTTTTTGTGGGATTTTCGGTATAGACTCGACTAGAAAAAACAGTAACAACTCGAAAACAACTAGAACCCTAACGCTAAACCTAAACACGAAGACACAAAAAGAAAAAGGCAACGCAAAGACCAACACAAACAACAACTAGTAGATGCAAATTGGGCTGATCTAAGGCTATGGCAATATCTAGACCTAATATTTTTTGTATGGCTTTTTCTGGATAGGAATAAAAACACTCAAATAACTAGGGTATGGAAAATTCTCACCGAGTAAACCTGTGAATCTGATACCAAGATGATAAGGGGTGTCCCGATCTTCTCAGTGAGATGTGACGAAATTGTTGGATGGATGGATTGGATAACTCTTGTCTCGCTGAAAACTCTCCTGGCCGATCCCTGTTGCCAATGCAACAGCTTGCAACCTGATAAGGGGCGGCCCGATCTTCTCAGTGAGTCGATGGTGGAATTGGTGGATGATGTAGATAACTCGCGGATGCTCTCGAACTCTCCGGCTGTTCCCCCGTTGCCAATGCAACAGCTTTTCAACCCAATGGATATTCGCAACACCACACGCTGGTGCAACGTAGCCGCCGACCACGAAGCGGTTTTGCAATCTGCTAATTCCCAATGGAACAACAGATCACACTCAAACTTTGGTAGCAAACTCTCCAGATCGCAACAAAGTGGAGAGGGGAATTCCTGATCGCAGCAAAGAGGAACTCGATTTCAGATGAATGCTTAAAGCAAGTTCAATCTAGGTTTTGTTTAAACGTGGTCTAACCTTCTCAACTCGCAGGTTGGAGGTATTTATGAGGAGGGGGGGTGCGGCCACAGCAGCCAATGCGCCCCACAACTAAAGCAACTCGGTTTGGACTCAAAGTATGGACTCAACTTGATACAAACCGACCCATGTTGGGTTCGGCCTAAAAAGGACACGCAGGTCCAGAAAACGACTCGTGACTTGTTTCTATCACCACGCCCTGTACGAGTCGAACCGGTGCATGGGGCCGGACCCATTGGAAAGCTCTTGGAATTTCCTCTTCAGAAAGTGCTTATTTGCATTATTTGGAATCCGTATGAATAAACCACGTCCGTTTCAAATTCGGGACTTCTGGCAGTCCGAACCGCAAATCTTGTCCTTGATGGCTCCACTTCCTCCCTCGCCTCCCTCGTGCTTGCCATCCTCATCAACGCGCTCCATTGCTCCTCCAATGCTTGTGTTATCAACAAACCTGATCATACATAAGTGCATAGATTTAGGTAGTATAAAATTCTCATTAAAACAAACATCATTTTCAACTAAGAGTGAGTTCACCTGTTGCTCAAGTAACTTTGCACGAGCTCTTGTCATTGGACCAATCCACACTTCATTGGGCTTGTCTTGAGCAGCAGCATCATCAATAGGAAAAGATGGTAAAGGACTAGGGATGTCCTCATCATCCTCCCCCCCTTGAAAAGGCGTCGACCTCGACGCGTCAAGGTCATCTCCAGGATATGGCGTCAAATCAGCAACATTGAAAGAATTACTCACGCCAAACTCATCCGCAGGAAGATCAATCTTATATGCATTATCATTGATTTTTGCAAGCACTTTATATGGACCAGCACCACGTGGCATCAACTTGGACTTGCGCAGATTGGGGAACCTATCCTTGCGGAAGTGTACCCACACCATATCACCCGGCTGGAATAACACCTCCTTGCGCTTCTTGTTAACCCGCTCAGCTGTATGCTTGCCCTTCTTCTCAATTGCTTCCTTTGTCTTCTCATGTATCTTCTTCACAAAATCTGCACGCTTCGATGCCTCCATGTTGACTCGCTCTTGTATAGGAAGCGGCAACAAATCAAGTGGAGTAATGGGTTTGAATCCATACACCACCTCAAACGGACATAGCTGTGTGGTAGAATGCACCACCCTGTTATAAGCAAACTCCACAAGCGGCAAACAGTCTTCCCACTCACGCAGATTTCTCTTGATCATGGTTCGCAACAATGTTGAGAGTGTGCGATTCACCACCTCCGTTTGACCATCAGTTTGGGGGTGACAAGTAGTACTGAACAGCAACTTCGTTCCCAGCTTCCCCCACAATGTCTTCCAAAAGTAGCTCATGAACTTCACATCACGATCAGAAACAATAGTCTTCGGTACTCCATGTAGGCGCACGATGTCCCTGAAAAACAGATTAGCAATATGCGACGCATCGTCGCTTTTGTGGCAGGCAATAAAATGTGACATCTTAGAAAATCTGTCCACTACCACAAAAATCAAATCATGTCCTCTCTTTGTTCTAGGCAATCCTAATACAAAATCCATGCTAATATCTTCCCATGGAGATGTAGGTGCAGGAAGAGGAGTATACAAACCATGAGGCTTTAGTTTGGACTTTGCCTTGTTGCAAGTGAGGCAACGCTTCACAAACCTGTCCACATCACGCCTCATGCGTGGCCAATAAAAGTGATCAGCCAACATCAGCAACGTCTTCTCACGTCCAAAGTGTCCCATCAAACCGCCACCATGGGATTCCTGCAACAACAGCAAACGCACGGACGACTCGGGCACACATAACTTATTAGCTCTAAACAAGTATCCATCATGCATATGGTATTTTTCCCAAGCTTTCACATCAGAACACTTAGCAAAAGCCATGGAAAAATCAGTATCATTAGCATATAAATCACGCAAACTCTCTAAACCAGGAACTTGAACATCTAAGTGTGTCAAAAGCATGCTTTTCCTAGAGAGTGCATCAGCAACCACGTTCTCTTTGCCTATCTTATACTTAATAATGTACGGGAAGGATTCAATGAACTCAACCCATTTAGCATGACGTTTATTCAAGTTAGATTGGCACTTCAGATATTTCAAAGCTTCATGATCGAATGTATGATAAATTCCTTTGGCCACAAATAATGTTGCCAAACCTCAAGAACACGAACAAGAGCATACAATTCTTTATCATAAACAGGATAGTTCAATTGTGCACCATTCAGTTTTTCAGAAAAATATGCAATTGGTTTACCCTCTTGCATCAACACACCTCCTATTCCAATGCCACTAGCATCACATTCAATATCAAATTGCTTATTGAAATTAGGAAGCATAAGCAAAGGTGCAGAAATCAAACAATGTTTCAATTCATCAAATGCAGCATCTTGGGCAGCGCCCCAAACAAAAGCAACACCTTTCTAGTAAGATCATTCAAGGCTGCAGCAATAGTACTAAAATCTCGCACAAAACGTCGATATAAACCAGCAAGACCAATTGACTCAGATTCATGGGGGTAGGCCAATTTTTAATAGCTTCAATTTTAGATTCATCTACCTCGACCCCATGCTTAGAAACAACAAATCCTTGAAATATGACCTTGTCTTTGCAAAACGTGCATTTCTCAAGATTACCATAGAGCTTATTATCACGCAGCACTTGCAAAACTTGTCGAATATGATCAATATGTTCAGTTTCGTTGTGGCTATAAATTAATATGTCATCAAAATATACTACCACAAATTTACCAATGAAATGCCTCAAAACATGATTCATCAATCTCATGAAAGTACTAGGTGCATTAGTAAACCAAAGGGCATCACTAACCACTCATATAAACCGAATTTTGTTTTGAAAGCAGTTTTCCATTCGTCTCCTTCTTTCATCCTAATTTGATGATAACCACTACGCAAATCAATTTTAGAGAAAATAACAGCACCACTTAATTCATCTAACATGTAATCCAAACGTGGAATGGGGTGTCTATAACGAATAGTGATGTTATTAATAGCTCTACAATCTACACACATGCGCCATGTACCATCTTTCTTAGGGACCAAAATAACAGGAACAGCACAAGGACTTAAGCTCACACGAATATACCCTTTGTCAAGAAGCACTTGTACTTGTCGCTGTATCTCCTTTGTCTCATCGGGGTTGGTCCTGTAGGGAGCTCGGTTGGGAAGTGTAGCTCCTGGGATCAAGTCAATTTGATGCTCAATACCCCGCAATTGATGAGGACATCCCACATGTTGATACAACCGTTGCACCTACAGCCACAATACAAGGACCTCTCACACGAGCTCGTGCACGGCAACTTAATTATCAGGTACTTTCGTTTCTTGGAATCAATCCTCACATACATGAACATATGATGCTGCCTAAATCGGATGTGTTTGCCACACTTAGGAATGATGGTCCTAGCATGGATGAGAGGGACAAACAATGGAGCCGGATCACGCATGGAGAGGATGGCAGCAAGCATGGGAGGATTGAAGATGACGCCACAACTGGAGATTTCAAAACATCGAAGCCACCATAATAAGAGGAGAAGACTTGGACGAAATATAGAGTTTCCCACTTCATAATTTCGTCCATATATTCATATGGTGCTGCGTCACCTTTTAGTTATGGGCCAGGCCCATGTATTTTCGTCCAAATTAAGTATGTGAACAATTAGAGTCCGTATAAGTGGAAGGAAACCGACTTAGGGTGGAATTCGACCTCCTTTTCCAAGGCTGGCCGAATCCCCCTCTATCCCTCCATATATACCTCCGTTAGGTCATCGTTTAGACTCGGATTTTGTTTAGTTTAAGACTTAGCCATTGCTATTCTTCGCCATAGGCAACAGTGTCGGTTCAGACCTCTTGTACTACGCACTTGAAGAATCCCATCTATAAAGCTTTCATCTTTATTCCGCAATATCTTGAATGCAACAATAATTCTTGCTGGTTCTTCGATTGCCTGCAGGAATTGATCTACGGATCAGGTTGATCTAGCCCCGGCGAGATCAATAGCTTCGGAAGTTGGTGTAGCGATTGCTAAGGCGCAATGTCCCGCACGTTTGTAGTCGGATCGTCAACGTCGACCTGCACCCAAATCGAGAGTTATCCATCTCATCGAAAGATCGGGCACCTTTACCCTATCAAGTGGTATCAGATTTCAGGTTTCTCGGTGAGATCTTACAGTTTTCCTAGTGTAGATTGCATCTGTTCTGTCCTACAGTCCTCGAAAAAGCCAAAAAAAAAAATATTAGGGTAGATCTTGTCCCAGAAACAATTCGAGCCTTTGCACCTTTTCTTTTCAGTTTTTGCATTGTTGAGTTTGTGTCTGCATCGTCGTGTCGAGTGCTGGTCGTAGCGTCTTGATCTTTAGAGTTTCGAGTTCTGTTCACATTCGGCTTGCCGCCGCCGCACCGCCACCACCAAACCCTAGCCGCCCACCATATTTTCCGCATCACCCCGAACCACCACCACCATCTATACCGCCGCCACACCACCTTCACCGACTTGGATTAGGGTTTGTTCTCCGTTCTGATAGTTAAAAAAAAAAGAGCAAATTTTTTTTGAAAAAAAAGTCAATCCGCATCCAAGTCGGGTTGACCACGATTTCTACTAGTCCAGTCCGAATTTAGTCCGAATTGGTCAGTTTTGGACAGCAAAATTTGAACGGCCATAACTTTTGCATACGAACTCCGTTTTCGACGTTCGACCACTCAAAATTCTCAAAAAAAAGTTCCGCATCGAACCCTTTATGTTGTTGATTACCCAAAAAATCTCTCAGAATTGCCAAAAGAGTTCGGGAAGGTCGAGTTTTTGGCCTTTTAGTAAAAATAGTCGGAAATTTTCCGCGATCTTCACGTATATCTTGCTGTTGAGCTATCGTTTTGTGCTTCTTGTGGCCGCGCCTTGACTCGTTGGTGTTCTAGGCTCGCGTCTCTAGTTGGGTCTAGCCTACGGCCAGCACGGTACCGTCGTTGAGCATTTATTCAACTTGTTGCACTGCTGTTTTGAATTGTTGCTACAGATATTACAGCCTCCTACAGCTCCACATATTCCTACACCGTGCGTTGACGCCACCTGGTAATCGCTATTCTCAATCTTCGTGACGTTTGGTCCCCTCGGTTGCTAGGCACCACCTGCTGCAGGGTAAGAACGAGTAAGAATATTGGTTTGCTTGCTTGATAGCGCGTTGATTCCACCACTTTCCTGTCACCCATACACCATATTTCTGTGCTTTTGAAGTACTAACCATGTCAGGTTCTCTGACTGCTGCCGACCTGGACAAGATGAGCAACGCGGAGCTCCACGGCCACTTCACGAGCATGTCAGCGACCATATGCAAGACGTGGATAAACGTTTTGGTGAAACCATGGAGAAGATTGAGGGCCTCGACTCGTCTTTCACCGCCAAGCTCGACGAAAAGTTTCAAGAGTTACTGCGCCGCCTTCCACCTGCTCCTAGGCACGCCGGCTGCGCCCAGCGAGTTCCTCTCCAGCCTGCGCAGACGTCTGCTGCGGGCGCTGCGGCTGCCGATGCGCGCCACGAGACGTATGACGGGGAGGACGAATACGAAGGCGAGAACGAGGCAGAGGATGAGGGCCTCCAACCGGCACTTGGACGTCCACGCGTCCATCCCCACAACGCGCGCCTGCCTCTACGGCCGCTGGTACGTGACGATGACCATGTTGCAAAACTGAAGTTGCATGTTCCACCTTTTGATGGTCGTTATAATCCTGATGCGTACCTTTCTTGGGAATTAGAATTAGAACAACGTTTTTCGTGCTTAGATTATCCTGAGGAGAGACGTGTTATGGCTGCTACTTGTGAGTTCACTAGTTTTGCTTCCATATGGTGGTCTGAATATTGTCGTTTGCATCATGATAATCCACCTACTACTTGGACTGATCTGAAACATGCTATGCGTACTCGCTTTGTTCCTCCATACTAGCAACGTGATTTGCTAAAGAAATTAACTAGACTTGAACAAGGTAAAAATTCGGTAGAAGAATACTATCAGGAATTACAAACTGGCATGATTCGTTGTGGTATTGATACGGGCATGACGGAGGAGGTGAAGCCCAATTTCAGGACTCCACCAAGTTAGATGTATTCGTCGTGTGTTGCTATTTTAAATAATTAGAGTTTTTAATAATTATGAGTTTGGGCTTGGTTTGGGCCTGTCCAACCAAGTCAACGTAGGGCCCATTAGTGGGGGCGGTACTGTAGCGCGGTCCTGTAGCGCGGTACTGTAGCACCCTCCATATAAGGCTAGGTGCTGCGAGTTAGAAGGGGTTCAGAAAATTAGGTTTAAACTACTACGTGTGTTTCTTGGTGAAGCATCCCTCCGGGGACGGCGATGCCGTTTATCAGTTTGTAATAAAGATTGCTGCGGAGTTTCTTGTGTTCATCAAGGATTGTCGTACTTTGGTTGGAGGCGTGGTGATCTTCATCACGTTGCTGGCTGGATTCTTTCCTCTTCTCCAGGTTTGCGTTCATCGTGTATTTGGGAGAATTATTACCTTGGTTGTCTCGCTGTGAAAGATCGGGCAAAACTCTAGGATCGACGTGGTTGATCCTTATCATGTGGTATCAGATTTCTGGGTTGCTCACAATGAGGTTGTGTTGATCGATCTCATCTAGATCGGTTGACTGGAGGAGTTTGATTGGAGGCTCTTGTCCAGATTGATTTGCTTGGAGGAGATCGTCCATTGAGGCTGCAGATTGCTGTTGCGTTCGTGTAGATTGGTTTCCGGTTAGAACGATTTGTGTGGAGGCTGCTAGAGGATTCAAGGAAGGAAGGAAAACGTGCTGCAGATTCGCGATCTACTGTAACTACAGTACCGCGATCTGATCGCATCTGCTGAGGAGCAGCGTGACTTGCGATCTACTGTAGCTACAGTACGCGATCGGGAGACGCTACAGTACCGCGATCGGGAGGTGCTGGTACATACGTTAGTTGGTTTCCTTGGTACGTAGAGTCCATGCACTAAAAGAAAAGGCAAAGGAAAGAGATCAGAGAAGAGAAGGAAGGTGCAGATCGGGTACAAGGGAAGGAAAGATTCGTTGGTGATCTCCTACGTGACAATTACTATCCGGATCAGTGCAATATTGGTTTTAAAAAAAAGGAAACCACGAAACTACTGTAGCAGCTACAGTCGCGATCGGGAGGCGCTACAGTAGCGCGATCGGGAGGTGCTGATCTGCTCGCTGCTATTATTCAGATATGGGTTTATCCAGACCTGTTCGTGTGCAGGCTCCAAAATATGAGGATGTATATAATGATTACACTACTATTGTGATAGGTTTGGCACTTGATTCCGCACCCATAGACTGGAGGTTAGAGAATTCAGCTACATATTCAGAATTTCAGATTTGGGAATCGATTATGGACCAAGGTTTTGCAAGATGGCGTGAACTAAATAACACTTTTGGTGGACGTCTTGAACATGCTCTTGCCTATCGTCGTGTGGATGAGACTGTGGCTGGCTGGTGGAATGATGAGAGGTCCGCGAAGGATATCACCGGTGGAACATCTAGTTGGGGAGACTTCAAACAATTTCTGCGTACTAGATTTATGCAGCAGTCCACGGAGCTGGACAATGTGATTATACCTGAAGAGGTTGAACCTTTGAGTGGGCTGAATATGCAACTCAAGAGGGTACATAATGATGCTTGCAACAAAATTGACAAGGGTCAGCGATGGAGTTTATTTCAGACTCAGTGCATGATAAAAGGCAAAGACTGCAAGCTCATGATTGATGGTGGAAGCTGTACTAATGGGATAAGCAAGGCAATGGTGGCAGCGTTGGGGTTGTCCACATGGCGTATTCCTGAACCTAAGCATTTGGAGTGGATAAATAATTGTGGTATGCTGAAGGTTACTCATAAGGTGCGTGTGCCATTTACAGTTGGTGACTATGTTGATGAGGTTGAGTGCGATGTGTTGCCATTGGAGGTATGTGGGCTGTTACTTGGTCGTCCATGGCAGTATGATCGCAATGTTAACCATGCTGGGCGAGCAAATACATATTCTTTTGTGCATGATGGTAAGCAGCGGACTTTGAGGCCTATGAGCGATGATCAAATCAAGTCCGATGTGGTGCTGGTGATACACAAGGAGAGGTTGCATAAAACTGAACCAAAACAGCGGTTAGCTAAGTTGCAGCTAGTGGAGCATGATGCAAGGAGCGTTGGTACAGAAATTGATTCAACTATGCATGTAGATGACAAGCCTGTGTTTGTTGGTGACAAGCTAGTTGAAGGCAAACCTCTTATTGGGGAGACGAAGGGTATTGCAGCGAGTGTTCCAGTTCGTGTTGACATGGGTGTTCAGACCGATGACAGTGGTGCTGATCGTGTTCCGGTGCATATGGTGCCGCGGGTAGTCAGCCACAGTTTTGTGAGAACACCTCGGAGACGTTTTGTTGGAGCAGCAGTGTGTGTGCATAGAGGCAAGGATGGACGTGTTCGTCAGTTGTGTGGCCCGGGCATTACTACTTTGCAGGGTCGTGCTAAGCAGGTTCATGTTCAGCAGCAAAGAGCTCCATCAAGTGTTGCGAAGAAGAAGGTGGTGGCGCCGAAGTCCAAGCTCATGTGGCGAAGAAAGGAGGCGTCAAGTGTTGTGTCAAGTCAAGCAGGCCGAGAGGGAGGATGTGGTGTGGTAGGCACGCAAGACTTGAAGACGGCGAACATGCGTGGTGCTATTGTTTATATCCCGCCACCTTTTCGAGCAGACCCTCACGCGTTGGGGACAATGCTTTTTGAAGGGGGGAGGATGATACGGGCATGACGGAGGAGGTGAAGCCCAATTTCAGGACTCCACCAAGTTAGATGTATTCGTCGTGTGTTGCTATTTTAAATAATTAGAGTTTTTAATAATTATGAGTTTGCGCTTGGTTTGGGCCTGTCCAACCAAGTCAACGTAGGGCCCATTAGTGGGGGCGGTACTGTAGCGTGGTCCTGTAGCACGGTACTGTAGCACCCCTCCATATAAGGCTAGGTGCTGCGAGTTAGAAGGGGTTCAGAAAATTAGGTTTAAACTACTACGTGTGTTTCTTGGTGAAGCATCCCTCCGGGGACGGCGATGCCGTTTATCAGTTTGTAATAAGGATTGCTGCGGAGGTTCTTGTGTTCATCAAGGACTGTCGTACTTTGGTTGGAGGCGTGGTGATCTTCATCACGTTGCTGGCTGGATTCGTTCCTCTTCTCCAGGTTTGCGTTCATCGTGTAATTGGGAGAATTATTACCTTGGTTGTCTCGCTGTGAAAGATCGGGCAAAACTCTAGGATCGACGGGGTTGATCCTTATCAGGTATCGTAGAGGATACGGAAGCTTTACTTGCTAGATTTTTTGGTGGGTTAAATAAAGAGATTCAAACGATTCTGGAATATAAGGAATATACAACTATCACTCGTTTGTTTCATCTTGCTTGCAAAGCTGAATGTGAAGTGCAGGATCGGAGAGCGGCGACACGATCTAATTTTTCTGCAGGGCGTTCTACTTCATGGCACCACGAACGCCGTCTATGTCGCCCCGGACTGCTGCTCCGACTCCTTCCACGGCCACCCCCACACGGTCTACATCGTCTACATTCCCACCATCCGCAGCCAAGCCAAGTACATCCGCTGGACCAGCCACAAGCTCTTCGTCATCCATGGCTTCTACGGGCAAGACCAGCAACATTAAGTGTCGCAAATGCAGCGGGCTTGGTCACTTTGCACGTGAATGCCCCTCCACTCGTGTGATGATTGCTCTTGACGATGGTGGATACGATTCCGCCAGTGATTATGATGAAACAACATTGGCTCTAATCGCACATGATGAGCAATCTGCGGCAACCAACACGGAGCAAGATCCGCAATACATGGCTGCGGAACATGCGGAGCGGTACCCGACCTTAATTGCGCATCGCGCTTTGAGTGCACAAGTGACAAAAGCCGAACCAAGTCAGCGCAATAATCTGTTTCATACCAAGGGCGTTGTCAAAGATCGTTGTGTTCGCATTATTATTGATGGAGGGAGCTGCAACAATTTGGCGAGTGTGGAGATGGTTGAGAAGCTTTCTCTCTCGACACGACCTCACCCTCGTCCATATTACATTCAATGGTTTAACGACAGCGGCAAAGTTAAGGTAACACGTACCGTGCGTGTGCATTTTACTATTGCTGCATATTCTGATTATGTTGAATGTGATGTTGTCCCTATGCAAGCATGTGCGCTTTTACTTGGTAGACCATGGCAATATGATACGAATTCTGTCCATCATGGTAGCACAAATCATATTCTCTTGTTCATAATGATAAGCCAATTGTGTTACTTCCTATGTCTCCTGAAAATATTTTAAAAGATGATCTTGCTAGAGCTAGTAGAGCACATAATGAGGAGAAAAAACTGAGTGAAAATCAGATTGTAGCTAAAGAATTGATGCCTCTAAAAGTACTTCCAAATCTGATCCGAAACATGCTAATGAAATTCGTTTGAAAAGTAATTGCATGCTTGCTAGCAAATCTGATATTTCTGAAATTGATGCGAGTACTACTACATGCTATGCTCTTATTTGCAAAGAGGTGCTGTTTTCTTTTGAGGACATGCCTCCTTCTTTGCCACCTGCGGTTGCTAACATTTTGCAGGAGTTCGTGGACGTTTTTCCACAAGATGTACCTCCTGGATTGCCACCTATTCGCGGAATCGAGCATCAAATTGACTTAATTCCTGGAGCATCACTACCCAACCGTGCGCCTTATCGTACCAACCCGGAGGAGACTAAGGAGATTCAGCGCCAAATCCAAGTACTACTCGACAAAGGTCATATTCGTGAATCCCTTAGCCCATGTGCTGTACCTATTATTTTGGTGCCTAAGAAAGATGGTTCATCGCGCATGTGTACTGATTGTAGAGCTATCAATCATATTACTATTCGTTATCGTCATCCTATACCACGTTTAGATGATATGCTTGATGAATTGAGTGGCTCTACCATGTTCTCCAAAGTTGATTTGCGTAGTGGTTATCACCAAATTCGTATGAAATTAGGGGATGAATGGAAAACAGCGTTTAAAACTAAGTTCGGTTTATATGAGTGGTTAGTAATGCCTTTTGGTCTAACTAATGCACCCAGCACATTCATGCGCTTAATGAACGAAGTTTTGCGTAGTTTTATTGGACGTTTTGTGGTAGTTTACTTTGATGATATCCTCATATATAGCACATCTTTAGAGGAACATTTGGATCATTTGCGTGCTGTTTTTACTGCTTTGCGCAATGCACGCTTGTTTGGAAATATTGAGAAGTGCACCTTTTGCACGGATCGAGTTGCTTTTCTTGGCTTTGTTGTTACAGCACAGGGTATTGAAGTTGACCCAGCCAAGATTGAGGCAATTTGGAGTTGGCCGCAACCTACAACGGTCACACAAGTGCGGAGTTTTCTTGGACTCGCAGGGTTTTATAGGCGTTTGTGAAAGATTTTGGATCCATTGCAGCGCCGCTGAATGAGCTTACAAAGAAAGATGTTCCCTTTGTTTGGGGAGATGCACAACAAGAGGCTTTCATGTTACTAAAGGACAGGTTAACTCATGCTCCTTTATTGCAACTTCCTGATTTCAATAAGACTTTTGAACTTGAATGTGATGCTAGTGGTATTGGTTTGGGAGGTGTGTTATTACAAGAGGGTAAACCTGTTGCATATTTTAGTGAAAAACTGAGTGGGCCAAGTCTGAATTATTCTACTTATGATAAAGAATTATATGCGCTGGTTCGTACTTTAGAAACTTGGCAACATTATTTATGGCCCAAAGAATTTGTTATACATTCTGATCATGAATCTTTGAAGCACATTCGTAGTCAAGCTAAATTGAATAAGCGTCATGCAAAGTGGGTTGAATTTATTGAATCTTTTCCTTATGTTATCAAACACAAAAAGGGTAAAGATAATGTTATTGCTGATGCTTTGTCACGCCGTTATACCATGCTCTCTCAGCTTGATTTCAAAATTTGGCTTGGAAACAATTAAGCAACAATATGTGCATGATGCTGAATTTAAAGATGTGTTGCAACATTGTACAGCGGGCAAAACTTGGAACAAATTCGTCCTCAATGATGGATTTGTGTTCCGTGCTAACAAACTATGTATTCCGGATAGCTCTGTTCGTCTTTTGTTGTTGCAGGAGGCGCATGGAGGAGGTTTGATGGGTCACTTTGGAGTAAAGAAGACGGAGGACGTGCTTGCTACACACTTCTTTTGGCCACGGATGCGTAGGGATGTTGAGAGATTCGTTGCTCGCTGCACTACATGTCAAAAAGCTAAGTCACGCCTTAATCCACATGGTTTATATATGCCTCTTCCTGTTCCTAGTGTTCCTTGGGAGGATATTTCGATGGACTTTGTTTTGGGATTGCCTCGTACACAGAAGGGGAGGGATAGTATTTTTGTTGTTGTGGATCGATTTTCTAAGATGGCACATTTTATTCCTTGTCACAAGAGTGATGATGCTGCACATGTTGCTGATTTATTCTTTCGTGAAATTGTTCGTTTGCATGGTGTGCCAAATACTATTGTTTCAGATCGTGATACTAAATTTCTTAGTCATTTTTGGAGATGTTTATGGGCTAAGTTGGGGACTAAATTACTGTTTAGTACTACATGTCATCCCCAAACTGATGGACAAACTGAAGTTGTGAATAGAACATTGTCTACTATGTTGAGGGCTGTTTTAAAAAAGAACTTAAAATTGTGGGAAGAGTGTTTACCTCATATTGAGTTTGCTTATAATCGTTCGCTGCATTCTACCACAAAGATGTGCCCTTTTGAGATTGTTTATGGTTTTGTTCCTCGTGCACCAATTGATTTATTGCCTTTACCATCTTCGGTGCAAAATAATTTAGATGCTTCACAACGTGCTGAATTGATATTGAAGTTGCATGCTACTACTAAGGCCAATATAGAACATATGAATGCCAAATTTAAAGTTGCCGGTGATAAGGGGAAAAAGCATGTTGTGTTTGATGTTGGAGATCTTGTTTGGTTACATTTGCGCAAAGAGCGTTTTCCTGATTTGCGCAAGTCAAAATTAATGCCACGAGCTGCTGGTCCTTTTAAAGTGTTAGAACGAATTAATGATAATGCATACAAACTTGAGCTTCCTGCAGATTTTGGTACGGTAAGTCCGTCATTTAACATTGCAGATTTGAAGCCATACTTGGGAGAGGATGATGACATTGCGTCGAGGACGACTTCATTTCAAGAAGGGGAGGATGATGAGGACATCCCACATGTTGATACAACCGTTGCACCTACAGCCACAATACAAGGACCTCTCACACGAGCTCGTGCACGGCAACTTAATTATCAGGTACTTTCGTTTCTTGGAATCAATCCTCACATACATGAACATATGATGCTGCCTAAATCGGATGTGTTTGTCACACTTAGGAATGATGGTCCTAGCATGGATGAGAGGGACAAACAATGGAGCCGGATCACGCATGGAGAGGATGGCAGCAAGCGTGGGAGGATTGAAGATGACGCCACAACTGGAGATTTCAGAACATCGAAGCCACCATAATAAGAGGAGAAGACTTGGACGAAATATAGAGTTTCCCACTTCATAATTTCGTCCATATATTCATATGGTGCTGCGTCACCTTTTAGTTATGGGCCAGGCCCATGTATTTTCGTCCAAATTAAGTACGTGAACAATTAGAGTCCGTATAAGTGGAAGGAAACCGACTTAGGGTGGAATTCGACCTCCTTTTCCAAGGCTGGCCGAATCCCCCTCTGTCCCTCCATATATACCTCCGTTAGGTCATCGTTTAGACTCGGATTTTGTTTAGTTTAAGACTTAGCCATTGCTATTCTTCGCCATAGGCAACAGTGTCGGTTCAGACCTCTTGTACTACGCACTTGCAGAATCCCATCTATAAAGCTTTCATCTTTATTCCGCAATATCTTGAATGCATCTATAATTCTTGCTGGTTCTTCGATTGCCTGCAGGAATTGATCTACGGATCAGGTTGATCTAGCCCCGGCGAGATCAATAGCCTTGGAAGTTGGTGTAGCGATTGCTAAGGCGCAACGTCCCGCACGTTTGTAGTCGGATCGTCAACGTCGACCTCCACCCAAATCGAGAGTTATCCATGTCATCGAAAGATCGGGCACCTTTACCCTATCAGCAATGGTGGCAAACCAGCGGGCACTTCCTCCGGAAAAACGTCACCAAAATCCTGCAAGACATCAGAAACACCAATAGAGAGAGGGGTCATGTCGTTAGAAACAAGAATTTCCCCCTTGCACATAAGCACAATGGGTACTAGAGTGGGATCCTCACGAAACTCTCTCAAATCAGATTTGGTGGCTAACATTACTAATTTCTTCTCTCCCTCACTTTTCTTTTTACCACTCGAATTTGGCTGGTGGCTCTCACTCACCGAAGGTGGAGTCTCTCTACTAGCTAATCTCTCACGCTCATCCTCACGGTGAACCTCAATTTTTTTACGAGATTGATTGACAACTTCTTGCGGTGTCATAGGCCTCAATATGATATCCTTTCCTTGCCAATTGAGCTGGTATGTGTTGGTTCTCCCATGGTGGCGTACATCTCTATCAAATTGCCATGGACGACCCAACAACAAATGGCACACCGTCATAGGAACAACATCACACTCCACGGTGTCCTTATAAGGGCCAATCTGAAATTCCACACGCACCATATGGTTGATCTTCATCTCCCCACTATCATTCAACCACTGAATATAATAAGGATGAGGGTGTGGCAAATATTTCAGATTCAGTTTTTGACAAAGCTCTTTACTAGCCAAATTGTGGCAACTACCACCATCAATTATCACCTTGCACGACTTACCATTACCAAGCGCAGCCATGGTCTGAAATAAATTGCAGCGCTGCTCCATAGGGCTTGGTGTAACACTCAACGCTCTTTGCGAGCACACAATAGAAGGCAAACGGACATCATCAGCATATACCACACCGCTGTCATCGTCCTCCACAAAATCAGATTCTGGATTCACCTCATCACCACTCTCATATTCACCAGTTTCTTCATTCACTAACATTACTTTCTTATTGGGACAATCACGCTTGAAGTGACCCTTCCCTCCACACGTATGACAGTTCATATCACGAGTGCGGGCTGTAGAACTCGAAGAACCGGTAGCACTAGCTGTAGGTGGCGCCGTAGGCTTGGTAGATGGTGCAGCCGAAATTGACTTTGTAGGTGCAGCTCCACGAGAACTTGGTGCACCACTAGATTGCACAGCACTAGGTGTAGCTCTTGATGAAAAACTGCCCCTTCCGAAGGAAGAACGAGACAAATATTTGGCATCTTCTGCCACTTGTAACTCAGCCTCACGTGCTTGATGCAACAAGTCCTCTATATCAGCATATTGGTAGTGACGTACAAGTCTCTTGACATTAAAATTTAAACCTGACAAGAAACGCTGCATGGTTTGTTCAGGTTCTTCTCTCACTTTAGCACGCTGCATTATCAACTCCATCTCCTTATAATATTCATCCACGGAAGAAATACCTTGCTTCAGATTTTGCAACTTGTCATACAATGAACGCCTATAGTTGCGAGGAATAAAACGATGCTGCATCTCTTCCTTCATCTCACTCCAAGAGCGAATAGGCAAGTCATTAGCTTCACGCCTCGCATTAACAAGTCCATGCCACCAAAGCAAAGCATACCCATCAAATTCAGAAGATGCAAGCTTGATCTTTCTATCTTCAGGGTAATCATGCAAACGCCACAATTGCTCCATCTTCAACTCCCAATTAATATATTCTTCCACATCAATAGAGCCCTCAAATTTGGGAATGCTGAATTTTGGCTTACCCAAACCATCATCACGATTGGCTGCATGATCAACATTGTGTAACAAACGACGTGCACGACCAAGTGGTGCAAATCCACGGCCAGGAGGTGCAGCACCTCGGCCTGCTCCACGCCCAACACGGCGCGCATTAGCTTGCACATCATCCTCCTCGTAAGCATCATCATCGTCATAACCGAACTGGTCCTCATGCTCACCATGCGCACTAGCAACATCTGCTGGCTGTCCGTGACGCTGTGTTATCACCTGCATACTTCGGTTCATAGCATCCATAGATTGCTGAAGGGTCATCATAGATTGCTGAAGGGTAACAACCTTTGCATCCGTGGAAGCCAAATCAGACTGCATCTTTTCAGATTGTGCTCCAAATTGACCTGTGAGATGATCACGAAGAGCCACATATTCCCGCCAATTAACCGAAGCATTATCCTCCTTCTTTTGCTGCACCACACTAGCAGTCTCATCTCCTGAAGACATGATTAGTGCACACAAGAATGTATATACGTGGAACTCTCAACTCACTCAAAAACCGAAAGAAATTGTGGATCTTACCGTTCCAAAGTGAATTAGCAAACTTACCAACTTGTAGCAGTAGCACGGGCACGGATGTGTTGTAGCGAATATTAAGGGTCTCAAAGAGTCACACGACAAAACCAGGGTATTTAGTGGGGCTTGGTATGGATACGTAACAACACCAAATACAAATCCTAATTGCTGCTCGTGTGATACTTGGAAACACTGGAAACACACGCGTGGAGACAAACGTGGCAAGCAACTATATGGATGAAAGTGTTGCAATGCACTCGAAAGACACTAGCAAATAGCTCAATGAGAACAGGCACAAGATTGCTCAAAATACTAATGCAAAGAGCAATGTAAACAGCTCCAAACTTGTAGTAACTCGCAACCAATTTCAGACCAATTTTCAGGCCTCTTTTTCGCTTCAATTTTTTTTGTATACTCTCGTATTTTTATACTTTCTCACGTACTGCTACAATATGTCACACCGCGGAGCAAAAATTTTCAGAAGAACAAAGCCGTGCAAATAACCTATTGAGCAGCCTGTGAGCACAAAAATTAACTAGTCTTATGGGTAAGCTCCTAAATATATATGTTATAGATAGGCTGTAGCTAAGTCTCACAAAGATACGGATTGGAAATCCTAAGAAAGTTGCGAAAGAAACTAGTTCTACTTGTACTCGGACTCGCGGCAGATAAACTGCTCTTTTTGTGCCACGGCAGGGCAGGGACTCGAATTCGAGTAGAGCACGGGATCGCGCGGCAGCGTTTGGAGCAAATTGGTGCCGGGCACGGCAGGGACTTGGAGTCCGATTAGAACTAGGAGACCAACTCAGTAACTAATTTTTTTTTGGGATTTTCGTGTTTAGACTCGGAACAGAATTTAAGAACAAACCGACTAGGAAATTGAAAACCGAAACCAAAACCTAGACAACTCGACACAAAAAGGAAAAAAAAAACAGGGACGCAAAGAACAGATCAACACGAACAGCAACTAGAAGATGCAATCGGTGCTATCTAGTCTATGGCGATTTCTAAACCCTAATATTTTTGTGTGGCTTTTTCTGTATAGGAAATAAACAACTACTCTATGGGGATGGATTGCTCACCGAGTAAACGCTGGAAATCTGATACCAAGATGATAAGGGGCGGCCCGATCTTCTCAGTGAGTCGATGGTGGAATTGGTGGATGATGTAGATAACTCGCGGATGCTCTCGAACTCTCCGGCTGTTCCCCCGTTGCCAATGCAACAGCTCTTCAACCCAATGGATATTCGCAACACCACGCGTTGGTGCAACGTAGCCGCCGACCACGAAGCGGTTTTGCAATCTGCTAATTCCCAATGGAACAACAGATCACACTCAAACTTTGGTAGCAAACTCTCCAGATTGCAACAAAGTGGAGAGGGGAATTCCTGATCGCAGCAAAGAGGAACTCGATTTCAGATGAATGCTTAAAGCAAGTTCAATCTAGGGTTTTGTTTAAACGTGGTCTAACCTTCTCAACTCGCAGGTTGGAGGTATTTATGAGGAGGGGGGTGCGGCCACAGCAGCCAATGCGCCCCACAACTAAACCAACTCGGTTTGGACTCAAAGTATGGACTCAACTTGATACAAACCGACCCATGTTGGGTTCGGCCTAAAAAGGACACGCAGGTCCAGAAAACGACTCGTGACTTGTTTCTATCACCACGCCCTGTACGAGTCGAACCGGTGCATGGGGCCGGACCCATTGGAAAGCTCTTGGAATTTCCTCTTCAGAAAGTGCTTATTTGCATTATTTGGAATCCGTATGAATAAACCACGTCCGTTTCAAATTCGGGACTTCTGGCAGTCCGAACCGCAAATCTTGTCCTTGATGGGTCCACTTCCTCCCTCGCCTCCCTCGTGCTTGCCATCCTCATCAACGCGCTCCATTGCTCCTCCAATGCTTGTGTTATCAACAAACCTGATCATACATAAGTGCATAGATTTAGGTAGTATAAAATTCTCATTAACACAAACATCATTTTCAACTAAGAGTGAGTTCACCTGTGGCTCAAGTAACTTTGCACGAGCTCTTGTCATTGGACCAATCCTCACTTCATTGGGCTTGTCTTGAGCAGCAGCATCATCAATAGGAAAAGAAGGTAAAGGACTAGGGATGTCCTCATCACTTGGTCTCCTTGGGCACCTCAAATGCTGCAGTTGAGTCCGGGCATATCAGTCCGGACATGCCGAGCTGTGTTGACTGCGCCATTGCCACCACTTGATGCAGCTTCTTCTTCTCCACTGCGATCACCAAAGATTCGGCCAGATTAGACCCCGTTGAGGCACACTGAATGGCTCGCTTGTAGTCACCCGAGATGGATATGATCCCATTAGGCCCTGGCATTTTCATCTTCAGGTATGCAACATGGGTGGAAATCATGAACTTGGCCAGAGCCGGCCTTCCAAGCAATGCATGGTATGCACTCTCCATGTCCACCACCTCGAACTCGATACTCTCAACTCGGCAATTATCCTTGGTTCCAAATGCTACATCCACCCATATCTTGCCCAAGGGTGCACAGGAAACGCCAGGCACAGTCCCATGAAAAGTACAACTGCTTGGCATCAACTGATTTGGCGATATGCCCAATTTTACCATTGTGTCTCGGTACATGATGTTGATGGCACTGCCATTGTCCACCAGAACTCGGGTAAACCTCACATTGCTAGTAGGCCCACACAACGTCGGATCTACCACAAGGGCATACTTTCCAGGGCTCCATGGCACGCCTCTGCACGCTCCAAGTGATCTCCTGCTCAGACCAGTTCATATAGGTCGGCACCACCGGCATTACTGCATTCACCTCCATGGCACGCCTCTGCACGCACTTCTTGTCAGTTGGCTCGGTCACAAAGACCACATAGCTCGCATGAGCCTCTCTATAGTCATTTCTGGGGTATTCATACTGCTGACTTGGTCCGGCACCATTATTGTTGTTATTACCTCGGACATTCACTGCATTCACGGACCTTGCTACTGCAGGCCTCGAAGGAGGTGCGGTGGTTATCGGGGTAACATTTGCTCCGGACAGATTTGGGTTAGGCCTCGGCTGAAATCTCTGCGGTGGTCCTGCTCTGATTCCTCCGGCCTTGGCCCCTTCTTCCCTGATTCTGCGGTTCCAGCTGCACTGCCGGGTTGAATGGTTGGCCGGCTTGCGCGGGTCGGTCGTATGGTAACAGCAAGGACCATCTATCATTGATTCATAAGTCAAGGGTGGCTCCGGGTTTGGACTAAATGCCGGACCATTGCTTTTCGGCCTCTGGACACCTCCAGCTCCGGGCTGATCCGGGTTCACCGCTGCAACTTGGTTCGAGGTGTATGGGTAGTCCGGTTCCCTCCTCTTTTGTCCGAACTCTTGGCGGTCATTGCACCTTGGTCCGAGCCGGTTGTTTATTGGCTCCCTCCTTCTGTTACGTGCCACTGCCTCTGCTGCTGGCTGCATCGGATCACCCAGAGCATAAGAATCTGCAATCCGGATTGTTTCTGCTAAGGATTTCGGCATATCTCTTTGGAGCCTCTGCCACAGCATGCTGCCATGTCGGCAACCATCCGCAAACCAGGAAATGGCCTGTGCCTCTACACCTCCTTCACATGAATTCCAAACATTGCTCCATCGAGTTAAGAATTCTCGGTCAGTTTCATGATCATCTTGCTTACATGCTGCCAGGAGCTGAGGTCGGTTTGGCCTCTTGTATGTACTAGCAAAGTTGCTGTTAAACGCCAGCTCCAAGTCTATCCAGGAGTTGATACTATACTCCGGCAAATTATTCAGCCAGATCCGAGCTGGACCTTCCAACATGTGCGGGAGATACCAGACCGCCCATCGGCGATTGCCCCCCCTCCCCCCCGCTATGTGCACCGAGGATACATAATCTGTCAGCCAATCTTGCGGCTTGGTGCTCTCGTTGTATGGCTTGGTGTTCCGACCTAACTGGAACTGAGATACTGGCGGTGGTGGCTCCTTCATGATCCGAGGTCCAAAACACGCCGGACCAGGAGGGCCTTCCTCCTCCAGTTGCTCGGATAAGTAGATTCTATCCAGCTTGTTACGAACATCGCCTGGAGCTAACATCCGAGCTCCTATCCGAGGTCCCAACGCCCCATCCACTCTGTGGTATCCAGCTCGCGCCATGGCCGAGTCTCCATCATCGTATCGGTCATCGCCTTGACCGACATTCTGGGGTTGCTGAACGTACTCCGGCTCTCGCTGATATTGCCCCTGCGGCCGAGGTTGCTGCTGATACCTCGGGGGAGGAGGTGGTTTATCTCGGCCAGCCGACGCTGCTTGCCCGCCATTCTGATTCCCCTGACCCGAGTTACCCTTAGCTCGGCTTGCATTACCTGGGCCGGGGTTTCCCTTAGCTCGGCTAGCATTGCCCTGGCCCACCTTCTGCTTTGCTGCTAACACTGGATCATACATCTGCAGCTGCTTGTTCTGACCCGAGGTTACACTCCGGGCTCGATCAGCTCCTCCTTGGCCATCTAGGAGTATACGGACCCTCCTTACGTCATTTGACCCACGTGCACCCTCCCAGCCATCTAGGAGTATGAGTAGCACTTTTAGGTCATCGTAAAGCACGTGCGACAATCCTAGCCATCTAGACCCCCGCGGACCCCTCCCAGACTTCTAGGAGTATACAGACCCTCCTTTCGTCATCTGACCCACATGCACCCCTCCCAGCCATCTAGGAGTATCAGTAGCACTTTCAGGTCATCCTAAAACTCGTGCGGCAATCCTAGCCATCTGAATCCCCGTGGACCCTTCCTAGCCATCTAGGAGTATACGGACCCTCCTTACGTCATCTGACCCACGTGCACCCCTCCCAGCCATCTAGGAGTATCAGTAGCACTTTTAGGTCGTCCTAAAGCATGTGCGACAATCCTAGCCATATGGACACCCGTGGACCCTTCCTAGCCTTCTAGGAGTATACGGACCCTCCTACGTCATCTGATCCACGTGCACCCCTCCCAGCCATCTAGAAGTATCAGTAGCACTTTTTGGTCCTCCTAAACCACGTACGACAATCTAAGCTATACGGACCCCCGTGGACCCCACCTAGCCATCTAGGAGTATACGGACCCCCCTTACGTCATCTGACCCACGTGCACCCTTCCAGCCATCTAGGAGTATCAGTAGCACTTTTAGGTCATCCTAAAGCACGTGCGACAATCCTAGCCATCTAGACCCCCGTGGACCCTCCTAGCCATCTAGGAGTATACAGACCCCCTTACGTCATCTGACCCACGTGCACCCCTCCCAGCCATCTAGGAGTATCAGTAGCACTTTTAGGTCATCCTAAAGCACGTGCGACAATCCTAGCCATCTGGACCCCCGTGGACCCTCCTTGCCATCTAGGAGTATACGGACCCTCCTTAAGTCATCTGACCCACGTGCACCCTCCAAGCCATCTAGGAGTATGAGTAGCACTTTTAGGTTATCGTAAAGCACGTGCGACAATCCTAGCCATCTAGACCCCCGCGGACCCCTCCCAGACTTCTAGGAGTATACAGACCCTCCTTACGTCATCTGACCCACGTGCACCCCTCCCAGCCATCTAGGAGTATCAGTAGCACTTTTAGGTCATCCTAATACTCGTGCGACAATCCTAGCCATCTGAATCCCCGTGGACCCTTCCTAGCCATCTAGGAGTATACGGACCCTCCTTACGTCATCTGACCCACGTGCACCCCTCCCAGCCATCTAGGAGTATCAGTAGCACTTTTAGGTCATCCTAAAGCACGTGCGACAATCCTAGCCATCTGGACCCCCGTGGACCCCTCGTAGCCATCTTGGAGTATACGGACCCTCCTTATGTCATCAGACCCACGTGCGCCCTCCCTGCCATTTAGGAGTATCAGTAGCACTTTTAGGTCATCCTAAAGCACGTGCGACAATCCTAGCCATATGGACCCCGTGGACCCTTCCTAGCCTTTTAGGAGTATACGGACCCTCCTTACGTCATCTGATCCACGTGCACCCCTCCCAGCCATCTAGGAGTATCAGTAGCACTTTTTGGTCCTCCTAAACCTCGTGCGACAATCCTAGCCATCTGGACCCCCGTGGACCCCTCCTAGCCATCTAGGAGTACACGGACCCTCCTTACGTCATCTGACCCACGTGCGCCCCTCCTAGCCATCTAGAAGTATCAGTAGCACTTTTTGGTCCTCCTAAACCACGTGCGACAATCTAAGCTATACGGACCCCCGTGGACCCCACCTAGCCGTCTAGGAGTATACGGACCCCCCTTGCGTCATCTGACCCACGTGCACCCTTCCAGCCATCTAGGAGTATCAGTAGCACTTTTAGGTCATCCTAAAGCACGTGCGACAATCCTAGCCATCTAGACCCCCGTGGACCCCTCCTAGCCATCTAGGAGTATACGGACCCCCTTACGTCATCTGACCCACGTGCACCCCTCCCAGCCATCTAGGAGTATCAGTAGCACTTTTAGGTCATCCTAAAGCACGTGCGACAATCCTAGCCATCTAGACCCCCGCGGACCCCTCCTAGCCTTCTAGGAGTATACAGACCCTCCTTACGTCATCTGACCCACGTGCACCCTCCCAGCCACCTAGGAGTATGAGTAGCACTTTTAGGTCATCGTAAAGCACGTGCGACAATCCTAGCCATCTAGACCCCCGCGGACCCCTCCCAGACTTCTAGGAGTATACAGACCCTCCTTACGTCATCTGACCCACGTGCACCCCTCCCAGCCATCTAGGAGTATCAGTAGCACTTTCAGGTCATCCTAAAACTCGTGCGACAATCCTAGCCATCTGAATCCCCGTGGACCCTTCCTAGCCATCTAGGAGTATACGGACCCTCCTTACGTCATCTGACCCACGTGCACCCCTCGCAGCCATCTAGGAGTATCAGTAGCACTTTTAGGTCATCCTAAAGCACGTGCGACAATCCTAGCCATATGGACCCCGTGGACCCTTCCTAGCCTTTTAGGAGTATACGGACCCTCCTTACGTCATCTGATCCACGTGCACCCCTCCCAGCCATCTAGGAGTATCAGTAGCACTTTTTGGTCCTCCTAAAGCTCGTGCGACAATCCTAGCCATCTGGACCCCCGTGGACCCCTCCTAGCCATCTAGGAGTACACGGACCCTCCTTACGTCATCTGACCCACGTGCGCCCCTCCCAGCCATCTAGAAGTATCAGTAGCACTTTTTGGTCCTCCTAAACCACGTACGACAATCTAAGCTATACGGACCCCCGTGGACCCCACCTAGCCGCCTAGGAGTATACGGACCCCCCTTACGTCATCTGACCACGTGCACCCTTCCAGCCATCTAGGAGTATCAGTAGCACTTTTAGGTCATCCTAAAGCACGTGCGACAATCCTAGCCATCTGGACCCCCGTGGACCCTCCTTGCCATCTAGGAGTATACGGACCCTTCTTAAGTCATCAGACCCACGTGCACCCTCCAAGCCATCTAGGAGTATGAGTAGCACTTTTAGGTCATCGTAAAGCACGTGCGACAATCCTAGCCATCTAGACCCCCGCGGACCCCTCCAGCCTTCTAGGAGTATACAGACCCTCCTTACGTCATCTGACCCAGGTGCACCCTCCCAGCCACCTAGGAGTATGAGTAGCACTTTTAGGTCATCGTAAAGCACGTGCGACAATCCTAGTCATCTAGACCCCGCGGACCCCTCCCAGACTTCTAGGAGTATACAGACCCTCCTTACGTCATCTGACCCACGTGCACCCCTCCCAGCCATCTAGGAGTATCATAGCACTTTCAGGTCATCCTAAAACTCGTGCGACAATCCTAGCCATCTGAATCCCCGTGGACCCTTCCTAGCCATATAGGAGTATACGGACCCTCCTTACGTCATCTGACCCACGTGCACCCCTCCCAACCATCTAGGAGTATCAGTAGCACTTTTAGGTCATCCTAAAGCACGTGCGACAATCCTAGCCATCTGGACCCCCGTGGACCCCTCCTAGCCATCTAGGAGTATCAGTAGCACTTTCAGGTCATCCTAAAACTCGTGCGACAATCCTAGCCATCTTGGAGTATACGGACCCTCCTTACGTCATCTGACCCACGTGCACCCCTCCCAGCCATCTAGGAGTATCAGTAGCACTTTTTGGTCCTCCTAAAGCACGTGCGACAATCCTAGCCATCTAGACCCCCGTGGACCCCTCCTAGCCATCTAGGAGTATACGGACCCCCTTACGTCATCTGACCCACGTGCACCCCTCCCAGCCATCTAGGAGTATCAGTAGCACTTTTAGGTCATCCTAAAGCACGTGCGACAATCCTAGCCATCTAGACCCCGCGGACCCCTCCTAGCCTTCTAGGAGTATACAGACCCTCCTTACGTCATCTGACCCACGTGCACCCTCCCAGCCATCTAGGAGTATGAGTAGCACTTTAGGTCATCGTAAAGCACGTGCGACAATCCTAGCCATCTAGACCCCCGCAGACCCCTCCCAGACTTCTAGGAGTATACAAACCCTCCTTACGTCATCTGACCCACGTGCACCCCTCCCAGCCATCTAGGAGTATCAGTAGCACTTTCAGGTCATCCTAAAACTCGTGCGACAATCCTAGCCATCTGAATCCCCGTGGACCCTTCCTAGCCATCTAGGAGTATACGGACCCTCCTTACGTCATCTGACCCACGTGCACCCCTCGCAGCCATCTAGGAGTATCAGTAGCACTTTTAGGTCATCCTAAAGCACGTGCGACAATCCTAGCCATATGGACCCCCGTGGACCCTTCCTAGCCTTTTAGGAGTATACGGACCCTCCTTACGTCATTGATCCACGTGCACCCTCCCAGCCATCTAGGAGTATCAGTAGCACTTTTTGGTCCTCCTAAAGCTCGTGCGACAATCCTAGCCATCTGGACCCCCGTGGACCCCTCCTAGCCATCTAGGAGTACACGGACCCTCCTTACGTCATCTGACCCACGTGCGCCCCTCCCAGCCATCTAGAAGTATCAGTAGCACTTTTTGGTCCTCCTAAACCAGTACGACAATCTAAGCTATACGGACCCCCGTGGACCCCACCTAGCCGCCTAGGAGTATACGGACCCCCCTTACGTCATCTGACCCACGTGCACCCTTCCAGCCATCTAGGAGTATCAGTAGCACTTTTAGGTCATCCTAAAGCACGTGCGACAATCCTAGCCATCTGGACCCCCGTGGACCCTCCTTGCCATCTAGGAGTATACGGACCCTTCTTAAGTCATCAGACCCACGTGCACCCTCCAAGCCATCTAGGAGTATGAGTAGCACTTTTAGGTCATCGTAAAGCACGTGCGACAATCCTAGCCATCTAGACCCCCGCGGACCCCTCCCAGCCTTCTAGGAGTATACAGACCCTCCTTACGTCATCTGACCCACGTGCACCCTCCCAGCCATCTAGGAGTATGAGTAGCACTTTTATGTCATCGTAAAGCACGTGCGACAATCCTAGCCATCTAGACCCCCACGGACACCTCCCAGCCTTCTAGGAGAGTATACAGTCCCTCCTTACGTCATCTGATCCACGTGCACCCCTCCAAGCCATCTAGGAGTATCAGTAGCACTTTCAGGTCATCCTAAAACTCGTGCGGCAATCCTAGCCATCTGAATCCCCGTGGCCCCTTCCTAGCCATCTAGGAGTATACGGACCCTCCTTACGTCATCTGACCCACGTGCACCCCTCCAGCCATCTAGGAGTATCAGTTGCACTTTTAGGTCATCCTAAAGCACGTGCGACAATCCTAGCCATCTGGACCCCGTGGACCCCTCTAGCCATCTAGGAGTATACGGACCCTCCTTATGTCATCTGACCCACGTGCGCCCTCCCTGCCATTTAGGAGTATCAGTAGCACTTTAGGTCATCCAAAAGCACGTGCGACAATCCTAGCCATATGGACCCCCGTGGACCCTTCCTAGCCTTTTAGGAGTATACGGACCCTCCTTACGTCATCTGATCCACGTGCACCCCTCCCAGCCATCTAGGAGTATCAGTAGTACTTTTTGGTCCTCCATAAGCTCGTGCGACAATCCTAGCCATCTGGACCCCAGTGGACCCCTCCTAGCCATCTAGGAGTACACGGACCCTCCTTACGTCATCTGACCCACGTGCGCCCCTCCCAGCCATCTAGAAGTATCAGTAGCACTTTTTGGTCCTCCTAAACCACGTACGACAATCTAAGCTATACGGACCCCCGTGGACCCCACCTAGCCGTCTAGGAGTATTGGACCCCCCTTACGTCATCTGACCCACGTGCACCCTTCAGCCATCTAGGAGTATCAGTAGCACTTTTAGGTCATCCTAAAGCACGGTGCGACAATCCTAGCCATCTAGACCACGTGGACCCCTCTAGCCATCTAGGAGTATACGGACCCCCTTACGTCATCTGACCCACGTGCACCCCTCCCAGCCATCTAGGAGTATCAGTAGCACTTTTAGGTCATCCTAAAGCACGTGCGACAATCCTAGCCGTATGGACCACCGTGGACCCTCCTTGCCATCTAGGAGTATACGGACCCTCCTTAAGTCATCTGACCCACGTGCACCCTCCCAGCCATCTAGGAGTATGAGTAGCACTTATAGGTCATCGTAAAGCACGTGCGACAATCCTATCCATCTAAACCCCCGCGGACCCCTCGCAGCCTTCTAGGAGTATACAGACCCTCCTTACGTCATCTAACCACGTGCACCCTCCCAGCCATCTAGGAGCATGAGTAGCTTTTAGGTCATCGTAAAGCACGTGCGACAATCCTAGCCATCTAGACCCCCGCGGACCCCTCCCAGACTTCTCCTGTATACAGACCCTCCTTACGTCATCTGACCCACGTGCACCCCTCCCAGCCATCTAGGAGTATCAGTAGCACTTTCAGGTCATCCTAAAACTCGTGCGAGAATCCTAGCCATCTGAATCCCCATGGACCGTTCCTTGCCATCTAGGAGTATACGGACCCTCCTTACATCATCTGACCCACGTGCACCCTCCCAGCCATCTAGGAGTATCAGTAACACTTTTAGGTCATCCTAAAGCACGTGCGACAATCATAGCCATCTAGACCCCCACGGACCCCTCCTAGCCATCTAGGAGTATACAGACCCTCTTACGTCATCTGACCCACGTGCGCCCTCCCTGCCATTTAGGAGTATCAGTAGCACTTTTAGGTCATCTAAAGCACGTGCGACAATCCTAGCCATATGGACCCCCGTGGACCCTTCTAGCCTTTTAGGAGTATACGGACCCTCCTTACGTCATCTGATCCACGTGCACCCCTCCCAGCCATCTTAGGAGTATCAGTAGTACTTTTTTGTCCTCATAAGCTCGTGCGACAATCCTAGCCATCTGGACCCCCGTGGACCCCTCCTAGCATCTAGGAGTACAACGGACCTCCTTACGTCATCTGACCCACGTGCGCCCCTCCAGCCATCTAGAAGTATCAGTAGCACTTTTAGGTCATCGTAAAGCACGTGCGACAATCCTAGCATTAGACCCCCGCGGACCCCTCCCAGACTTCTCCTGTCTACAGACCCTCCTTACGTCATCTGACCCACGTGCACCCCTCCTAGCCATCTAGGAGTATCAGTAGCACTTTTAGGTCATCCTAAAACTCGTGCGACAATCCTAGCCATCTGAATCCCCATGGACCGTTCCTTGCCATCTAGGAGTATACGGAACCCTCTTACATCATCTGACCCACGTGCACCCCTCCCAGCCATCTATGAGTATCAGTAACACTTTTAGGTCATCCTAAAGCACGTGCGACAATCATAGCCATCTAGACCCCCACGGACCCCTCCTAGCCATCTAGGAGTATACAGACCCAACTTACGTCATCTGACCGACGTGCACCCCTCCCAGGCATCTAGGAGTATCAGTTGCACTTTCACGTCATCCTAAAGCACCTGCGACAATCCTAGCCATCTGAATCCCCGTGGACCCTTCCTAGCCATCTAGGAGTATACGGACCCTCCTTACGTCATCTGACCCACATGCACCCCTCCCAGCCATCTAGGAGTATCAGTAGCACTTTTAGGTCATCCTAAAGCACGTGCGACAATCCTAGCCATCTGGACCCCCGTGGACCCCTCCTAGCCATCTAGGAGTATCAGTAGCACTTTCAGGTCATCCTAAAACTCGTGCGACAATCTAGCCATCTGAATCCCGTGGACCCTTCCTAGCATCTAGGAGTATACGGACCCTCCTTACGTCATTGACCCACGTGCACCCCTCCCAGCCATCTAGGAGTATCAGTAGCACTTTTAGGTCATCCTAAAGCACGTGCGACAATCCTAGCCATCTGGACCCCGTGGACCCTTCCTAGCCATCTAGGAGTATACGGACCCTCCTTATGTCATCTGACCCACGTGCGCCCTCCCTGCCATTTAGGAGTATCAGTAGCACTTTTAGGTCATCCTAAACCACGTGCGACAATCCTAGCCATATGGACCCCGTGGACCTTCCTAGCCTTTTAGGAGTATACGGACCCTCCTTACGTCATCTGATCCACGTGCACCCCTCCAGCCATCTAGGAGTATCAGTAGTACTTTTTGGTCCTCCATAAGCTCGTGCGACAATCCTAGCCATTTGGACCCCGTGGACCCCTAGCCATCTAGGAGTACAGGACCCTCCTTACGTCATCTGACCCACGTGCGCCCTCCAGCCATCTAGAAGTATCAGTAGCACTTTTTGGTCCTCCTAAACCACGTACGACAATCAAGCTATACGGACCCCCGTGGACCCACTAGCCGTCTAGGAGTATACGGACCCCCCTTACGTCATCTGACCCACGTGCACCTTCCAGCCATCTGAGTATCAGTAGCACTTTTAGGTCATCCTAAAGCACGTGCGACAATCCTAGCCATCTAGACCCCCGTGGACCCCTCCTAGCCATCTAGGAGTATACGGACCACCCCCTTACGTCATCTGACCCACGTGCACCCTCCCAGCCCATTGGAGTATCAGTAGCACTTTTAGGTCATCCTAAAGCACGTGCGACAATCCTAGCCGTCTGGACCACCGTGGACCCTCCTTGCCATCTAGGAGTATTCGGACCCTCCTTATGTCATCTGACCCACGTGCACCCTCCCAGCCATCTAGGAGTATGAGTAGCACTTTTAGGTCATCGTAAAGCACGTGCGGACAATCCTATCCATCTAAACCCCGCGGACCCCTCCCAGCCTTCTAGGAGTATACAGACCCTCCTTACGTCATCTGACCCACGTGCACCCTCCCAGCCATATAGGAGTATGAGTAGCACTTTTAGGTCATCGTAAAGCACGTGCGACAATCCTAGCCATCTAGACCCCGCGGACCCCTCCCAGACTTCTCCTGTATACAGACCCTCCTTACGTCATCTGACCACGTGCACCCCTCCCAGCCATCTAGGAGTATCAGTAGCACTTTCAGGTCATCCTAAAACTCGTGCGAAAATCCTAGCCATCTGAATCCCCATGGACCGTTCCTTGCCATCTAGGAGTATACGGACCCTCCTTACATCATCTGACCACGTGCACCCCTCCCAGCCATCTATGAGTATCAGTAACACTTTTAGGTCATCCTAAAGCACGTGCGACAATCATAGCCATCTAGACCCCCACGGACCCCTCCTTAGCCATCTAGGAGTATACAGACCCTCCTTACGTCATCTGACCCACGTGCGCCCTCCCTGCCATTTAGGAGTATCAGTAGCACTTTTAGGTCATCCTAAAGCACGTGCGACAATCCTAGCCATATGGACCCCCGTGGACCCTTCCTAGCCTTTTAGGAGTATACGGACCCTCCTTACGTCATCTGATCCACGTGCACCCCTCCCAGCCATCTAGGAGTATCAGTACACTTTTAGGTCATCCTAAAGCACGTGCGACAATCATAGCCATCTAGACCCCACGGACCCCTCCTAGCCATCTAGGAGTATACAGACCCTCCTTACGTCATCTGACCCACGTGCGCCTCCCTGCCATTTAGGAGTATCAGTAGCACTTTTAGGTCATCCTAAAGCACGTGCGACAATCCTAGCCATTGGACCCCCGTGGACCCTTCCTAGCCTTTTAGGAGTATACGGACCCTCCTTACGTCATCTGATCCACGTGCACCCTCCCAGCCATCTAGGAGTATCAGTAGTACTTTTTGGTCCTCCATAAGCTCGTGCGACAATCCTAGCCATCTGGACCCCCGTGGACCCCTCCTAGCCATCTAGGAGTACACGGACCCTCCTTACGTCATCTGACCCACGTCGCCCTCCAGCCATCTGAAGTATCAGTAGCACTTTAGGTCATCGTAAAGCACGTGAGACAATCCTAGCCATCTAGACCCCCGCGGACCCCTCCCAGACTTCTCCTGTCTACAGACCCTCCTTACGTCATCTGACCCACGTGCACCCCTCCCAGCCATCTAGGAGTATCAGTAGCACTTTAGGTCATCCTAAACTCGTGCGGACAATCCTAGCCATCTGAATCCCCATGGACCGTTCCTTGCCATCTAGGAGTATACGGACCCTCCTTACATCATCTGACCCACGTGCACCCTTCCCAGCCATCTATGAGTATCAGTAACA